>VMDR010008766.1:0-35525 GCA_007922815.1 Macrotus californicus | reverse complement strand
ATATGATGCGTTCCAAAATCATAAAGTGGTAAACCGTTGTGTGGAAAGCCAGAACCAAAGGAGAGTTCTCTGTAAATCTCTATGAAAGGGCCCATCAGTAATACAGTTGTTAATCTCTCTTTATGTGGAAGAAATAGAATAAAGACATCAGGCTTGGATCTTTGCTCAGAGGTGGAAAAAGTCAGAACAAGTTTCTTCTTAAGCAGTGGCTTATTGAAATCTGAGTTACGAGTCCTCATTGTTTTAAAGGACTCTAAAAATAGGACTTATTATGGTCTCAGTAGATTTCAAGTGCACTTATTCTTTGTAACATGCTCATTAAAAGCATCTCCCTTTGAGGCTGGCTGTGGCCTTCTCATTCAGAAAAGTGAAAATTTCACTCTGGAGAATACTACTACTTCAGATGGACACATTGGGGGGCCTAGTTCCCTGCCTTGTGCCCACAAGCATGTTCTTGCGATTGCTTATACCCGACACGCCGCACTTTTTCTCCTGCATGGCTTACAGCTAAATTCCATATTCATAATTTTGTTTATTATGTAAAGAAAATACAATGAAAATCAATAAGAAAATAACTTCCAGTTGCTAGATATTTTCTTAGCAGTTCTTTGCTGGACTTCCTCTATCCTAGCAAACAAGATACCTCTCAATTAGAAAAAATAGGGAGTCATCTCCTGTGAATTATTTTCTTTCACAGAAAAGGATGAGCCTCCATTTAGCAAGGCTGGGCGGGATGTGGTTCTGCGCCTGCCCACAGACGAGGTGACTTTGGATGGCCGTGAGAGCACAGATGACCATGCCATCATCCGGTATGAGTGGACACAGCTGCAGGGCGACCCGTCAGTGGACGTGAAGGTAATTATTGTCTTTCTTTCTTATCACAAAAACTGATGTATTCAGTGAAGTGATCTTTGGTAATGTCTTCCCACTTACGTTTCCAAAAGGCCTGTCAGCTAGCAGAAAAGGTATAAAACGGAGAAAGTAGAAAAGCAGTTGTCCAAAAAATGGGTTAGTCTATGGATTTACTTCTCTACTGAGTGAACAGTGATCCTCATCATTTGTTTTGAAGCTTACTTTGTTCTTGCTGCTTTATGGTTGACTTCTCCAGAATACAAAAAACTTTGGGGAAAAAGACTCATGCTTTATTTTAATGACTCAGATTACTGTTTAAATTTTTGATTTCTTCTTTTATTTGTTTAAGATGCAGGTAGAAAATTTGCAAAATAGAAAGGAGCATAAAGAGGAAAATCACATTATAATGAACTCATTCTTCATATGATCCAGAAAGCAAGCATCTTACCTAGCAGTCAGGCCTGCTTGAGATCATTGAGTGACTAAGTGAGCGTGTTCCACCCTGATTTTCATCAGGCTCCCCTGAACCAGGCTGCAGTTGCTGCAAGTAGGAGTGAGCCCCTTTTTGGCAGCTGCAGACACACCTGGAGTCTTAAGTCCTGAGGCTTGTTGTTAATCCCATCAGGACCGCTTCTGGTTAGCGGTGTTTCTTGGTTTGAGCGGATAAGCTTCATCCAAACCATTTCAATTAGAGGAAGTGGAAAAAATCTCTATTGGTCTGCTAGGGTGGCCACAACAAAGAACCACAGACTCTGTGGCTTAAACAGATACTGTTTATCTTCTCTCAGTTCTGGAGGGGAGAAATCCACAGGTTCCAACGGGGTTGGCTTCTTTTAAAGCCTCTCTTCTTGGCTTGTAGTTGGCTGCCTTTTCCTTCCTGTGTCTTCACATAATCTTCCCGCTGTGGGGAAACACTGATTTATATTCTCTCAAGAAACAAGAACAGTCACCTAGTCCCTCAAGACTGATTTCCGTGTACTGATTTACTCAGTGGTTATGTGCTTAGAACTGGGCTGGGCCCTTGTTCAGCATGGTACCCAGCTTCCCATCCATATAAGAGCCCCTTCTATGACATCCCTTCAGGGCTCTCCCTCTCTCTGCCCAGATATTTCCAGAGATGAACACTCACTGCCTTGTGTCGTGTCCTATGATGTCTTTAATCAGTTGTAATTGTTAGGCAAACAGGCTGTGTCTCCTTGTTACTTCTGTGCATTGGTGCAGGCTCTTCTCTTTGGAAAAGCATTGAATGCATCTTTCTTTTTTTAAAAAAAATTATTTATTGATTTTTAAAGAGGGGGAAGGAGGAAAGAGAGAAAAAGAGAGACAGAGAAAAACAAACATTGATTTGTTGTTCAATTTATTTATGCATTCATTGGTTGATTCTTGTATGTGTCCTGACCAGGGATCGAACCCATGACCTTGGCATATCGGGCTGATGCTCCACCCAACTGAGCTACCTGGCCAGGGCACATCCTTCTTTATTCTAGGTGACAGTTGCTTAAGCCTTTGAAAAAGATGAATGTCACCACTTGGAATGCTCTTCTCAGAACATAATACCCCTGCTTCTTTCAGATGTCTTTACATGAATTGATGGCCAGACTGTCCACCCTCCAGCCTTTGCTGGATTTTCTCAGGTTCATCCACACCCTTCTAAAATCTGACACCGCTAACTGAACCCCGTATGTCACCTGAAGATGTGTGTATCTTCCTGACACAGATGCCACCTCCTGTGACCCAGATGTCTGTACTTCTACTAGTGAAATTTAATTTACATAAACTATTTCAGTAGCTGTGCCACACAGCAGATTCGTGTGGCGTTGCCCATTAGCAGGATTACCTGAAACCTGCTTCATCTTTTATGTAAACGGCTGCCCCATGGCCTCTCCTTGTTTGTGTCATTGATTTGTTGAACCTGAGGGCAGGACTGTGTATTTATCCTTTTCACATATCAACTTCTGGGTTTTCATCTACCATAGAAATCATTTTGAACTTAGAGAGTCATCCATCATACTCACCACCCTTCTGTGCATTGTGTCAGCTGTGAAACTATTCTGTCTTTACGGAAACCTTTGAGAATTGAGGTTGATCAGGAAGGGTTCATGGACGTGGCGGTCATACCACCAGAGAGCTCCTCTGAGAGGGACGCTGCCTGTTAATGGGCACTTTGGGGCACATTTTTTGGAGCATTTTAGGCCTGCCTGTTGCCACCTAGTTTCCACACACCACTAAAAGCTCTGTTCTATAAATGATGAATTGCACACGAGTGTTAAATTAAAATAATACTAATGCGTCAGTATTGTAGTTATTGAGGATATTTATAAAGGAGAACAAAATTAGACATTTCTTATAGGCTTTTAGGGCTGACTGCTGGGCGGGCCATCGAGGGAAATCTGGACCAATTTCCCAGCCAAGTGCACAACAGCAATGGCAGGTAGACCTGGAGTTACAAAACCGCCATCTAAGTGGCAGCGTCTGTGGTAGGAGAGACACTGCGACTGTCTTAGAACGGAGCACATTCCTGAATGCCCCCAGAGTAAATTCTCACCCTACTGTGACTTCGTCATAGCAAATCCTCGCCGACTGAGGAGCCGCACAGTGCCAGGCAGTTCAGACATATCTGCAGTCCTCAGAGCGACCTCACCAGGGGCTGCGTTCTCATTTTGTAGATTAAATGGCCCTGAAAAGCGGTGAAAGACTGACATGGCAAGAGATTACTGAATGTCCTTCGGCGGAAAGCTGGTGGTTGTGGAGCAGATTTTTCAGGGTGTGCATTTATTAATTATAGAAAACAGTAATGTAAATGATTCTTGCCCATAGAAATACAAATAGTTTTTTCCATATAGAAACGCAGTATTTCTGTCTTGTAGAAAAGTGGGTTTCAAAGAAGACACTTTAGCACTCATAGGTATTAATCTATTAATACACTCATTTCCTCACCTAATAGGTACTAATAGCAAACTTGGTTCAGCTTTGTGTTCACCAGCAACTTCACGTCATCATTCCTGACTGCTTACATCTGTTCCGGTTCTGAGTTAGTGGAACACCTTATTGGCTCTCTTTTCAAGCAATGAGTTAAAATCATTGATGCATGCTCATATTATATGTGTGGGAGATCATGGGTTTTACATTTTGAGAATTTTCCCGAACAGTAATTAACAACCCTCAAGGGCCACCCCTCTGGTCCCTTTTGCCTGGGCAGCCTGAGTTTACACCCATGATTTCTGACAGGAGAATTGGGACTCTCCGACCAAGTCACTTGTTTCTGAGAAGGGGCTCCAGTTGCCTGGAATGTGAAGGCACTCCCCCCTCAAGCTGCAGAGTGGGGCCAACTGGGAAGGCAGTTGGGGCAGGGGGAAGGGCAATGATAGCCCAGCATGGCGCCGTGGTTGAGTTAAAGCCCCGTGTTGGATGAACACCCTTCTTCTGAAGCCCTTAGACAATCCCTGCCTCTGCAGGGCGCTCGTTGTTCACTTCCCCCAGCACCTGCGCCAGCCCCTCTGCAGTCCGACCCCCCACCCCCCACTCCCGCCCCACCACCACCACCACTGTCTGCCGTCTGCACAGACTCCTCGGTCCTTCTCGCACCTCCTGGGGAGAACAGTCAGCCTCCCTTTCCCTGGCAACAGTTTGGGACCAGGTCTTGGGACTCATCTTGTCACGTCCAGATGACCCATCCAGGTACTCGGAAACCAACAAACCAGGGAGGTCCCTCCCTAAGAGGACCTGTGCTGCCGCCTTGACGACAACAATGTTCACAGCTAACCCCTCAGCACCCAGTGCGTGCCCAGCACTGCTGAGCACTTCACGGGGGACAGCTCGTGCTCCTGACTTGGTTTCTTCATTTCTGGAGAAAGAATGGGAGGCGATTGGTCAGAACCAGGAGGCTGATGACTAGATTTTAAAGTTACGTATTTCCTGCCCTCAAAAAAGATGGTCTACATCCACGTAACTGAATATTAATCTAGAATACATTGGTTAAATGCAAGAAGACATATTTTTTCTTGGCGGCTCATTAGATGGCACTGAGTGTCATGATTATTCAACATAACACATTTACATCCGGAGTCAGAATGTAGAATGTGACAATTAGGAACATGATACAGAGTAGAAGGATGTTCAGGGAGATTTGGACTTCATTTATTTGTGGATTGATTTGCACTCATCAGTGGCGTGGTCTCAGCCGGCAGGACCACCTGTTGTTGTGGAATGCTTGTCCTATATCCCCAGACCAGTGACAAACAAATTCACAGGGACTAAAGGAATCTGATCTCTCAAGGATCAAGAGAGAGGGGCCTCAACCCTTTGCCTCCACAGGCTTTTATTGATATTCTAGGTAGATTACATCAAGGAGGTCCTCCTTCACTGTGCACAGGTTCACTTTAGGTGGTTACCATAACAAAAGAAAGAATGTTGCTAATCCCTTTAAGATAAAGGTCATTTGCAAATGTAAAGGGAAAAGAGGTTGAACCGGTTACACCCAAACTTGAGAGGTTTAGCATAGATTTTGGGAAGTTACTTCAAAGATAGCAGTACACACATTTCCTCAATTCAAGGTGAGGGAGTTTTTAGCAAAAGCAAGTCTCAAAGCAGCCTAGGTACAATGCAGGCCTGATTCCCCACTGGAGACCTATTCATGGATGTTCTCTGCACGCCATGCCCATCTGTCTGTGTTCAGAACCAGAGCTGAGCCACAAGATCACATCACACATGGATAGGTTCCCTATACATCAGATGTGGAAAACTTTCTAACCAAACGATTTTGGATAACCGCCTGTCGTAGAAGCCCACCAAAATGGGGGTGTCGTTTACACCAGTAAGATCAGCATTAAATTCAAGCCCATTGCACACTGGCTTGACTGCTCTACATAATTAATTTTTTTAAGGTAAACACATAGAATATCATC
Organism: Macrotus californicus; assembly: GCA_007922815.1. Classification (NCBI taxonomy): domain Eukaryota; kingdom Metazoa; phylum Chordata; class Mammalia; order Chiroptera; family Phyllostomidae; genus Macrotus; species Macrotus californicus. Next base: position 29,769 of record VMDR010008766.1, on the reverse strand, counting down.
TAAATAGGGACATGCTTAAGAGTGAAAGGATGTGGTTTCAGTAATGACACCAGGCCCACAGAGAGAAACTGGGACTTTCCCGAGCAAACAGAAAACTTGATGAAATCCAAGTTTTGTGAGACACTGCGCTCTGAGTTTCCCCAGTTAGCCTCACTTGTAGACTACCCTCAACATATCAAAAAGAGTATTTTAAAACTGACGGACTTAAATAGAAACAAGAATGTTGACTTCTGCCCTGGCTGGTGTGACTCGGTGGACTGAGTGCCAGCCTGGGAACCAAAGAGTCACCGGTTCAGTTCCCAGTCAGGGCATGTGGTCCAGGTCCCCAGTGAGGGAAATGCAAGAAGCAACTGATCAATGTATCTCTTGCACATCAGTGTTATTTTCCCTCTTTCTCCCTCTCTTCATCTCTCTCTAAAAATAAATAAATATAATCTTAAAAAAAAAAAAAAGAACTTAGGTCCTGCCAGCAATAAGAAGAGGAAAGAAGTAAGATTCTTGTTCCAGTCACCCCAGTCAGAGAGGCCAGGAGCGCCCTGGGAATGCTTTCTCTCACTCTGAGTACAGGCAGTGGAGTCTGTACACAAAGTGCCCAGGAGGCTGGCCTTTTCCTGTTCTGTTTCCGTGTTTGTTTTTACACACTGTTAAGAGCTAAGTTTGCCTCTCCCCTCTGATTTTGTGCAGTTTCTTGGAGCTTCCGACTCTGCTTCCTAAGTAAACAGCTCTGCTTATATCTGAAAACGTTTTCCAGTTTCAGTATTGAAAAATAATTCTTCTCTGACTGGGTCAGGTTAGAGGCATGAAAGGGAAATGAGGGCAGAGTTGGAGAAAACTGTAAACATATTCTGAAACAGTAAAATGGAAGTGAAATTTGATTGGATTGTAGAAGGGAAGAATAAGTCTGTTTTTCCCTCTGTTCTCTACTTCTAGAGGCTTCTAATCCTGGCTAATTTTAGAAGTTGGACACTATTTACATGATATGTTTTAAGAGGATTTGACAAAAAAGAGAAAGGCTTTAGTCCAAACATATTTCTCCTACTGATTCCTGAAATCTCAATATATGCAATTTAACTCTGTCTTCATTACTGCCCTCTTTGGCCCTATTCTTTTGAAAATGATCCTCTTCTGGGCAGGATTACATGAGAAATCCTCAACTCTTTTTGTAGCCATTGGAACCTTTATTCTTTTTCTTAGGATGATGTATGATCATTTTCTACATTGGATTGATTTGAAGATACCCATTCCATAATTTATAATAAAATTAAAATTATGCAAAAAATACAAATTAAGATAAGAAAAAGAAATAATATAAATGCTACTGGTGGTTGTAAAAAATATCCAAGTAAAGGACCAAAAAAATGAATACAGTGGCTACTGATGGTTGTCTTAGGGTGGTTAATTATAATTGTTTTTTCTTTACTGTCTTTTTCAAATCATCAGCAATATGACTTCATTTATTTTTACTGAAAAAAAATGGTTATTAAAATGACCTTTTCTTTCTGATCAGCAAATCTGTGAGTAGACACCTAGAGACCGACCAGAGAAATTCCCAATTCTTGAGGAAACTCACTTAAGACCTTACTTACTCCAGAATTGAGAAAGACGGACCAGACAGAGTTCTGTTCTTTGTAAAGATGCTCTCACTCCATTCATTTGATGATGTATAACAGGAAAGGTCAGGCTGCTGGATTCATTTTGCTTCTCTTTGTGGAACTCTAGGTCCTATTTGTGATGACAAGTAGACCGAGGGGACCATGAACTGAAGAGCAGAGCCTAAACATGTGTTCACCTGCAGTGTGACTAGACAGCTACAGCACCAGTTCATTTCCTGGCCTCAGGATAACTGCCTCTTTGTCTCCTTCACCATTCATCTGGCAAGATGTCATGGGATTACAACAAGGATTATTATATCAATCAAACCACTTGTAGAGATCACGTCCAATTTTGCAAGTTAGATTAGTCAACACAAGGCAGAAAGCTAGTTGCGTCCATTGGTTCAGTGGAGCCTCTTCCTGAAGTATTTTGTACCAGTTACCTCCCCACTCATTTGTACCTGACTTATACCCAATTGCCGGGTGTACTTTAGGAGCAACTGTTGGGTGGAAAGAATAGTTAGATGTTATTTTGTAGCTAAGTGCACATAATGGTAAGTGTGTCGCAATAATGGTAACTGTAATAATATGTGTAGGTGTGTGTGTAATTTAGTGTATGTAAATGAACTTAACTGTATTACTTGACACTAGATCACCTCCCCGAGGAGGAGTTGAGTCAGAACAGCAGGCTGAGTGTGCAGTGGTGGTTTACCAGAGGCCAAACGTCAAGGGTTCCAGCAGGTCTTGGGCAGAGATTAGAAACTCTGTTTTATACTAATGTTACAAATTGGGCATGGTGCATATACTGTGTGTGAAAATATGCATCTATTCATCCTGACTCCTAACACTTCAGAAATGTTTATCAAATACTTTAAATCCTTTTCGTTTTTTCCTGATGGATTGGCAGAAGGTGAAAGAAGAGAGTGGTTAAATATGGCCCTGAGCTTCCAGACCACAGCTGTGTGTGCTCTTGTTCTAAATCTTATTTATCTGCATCTCTGATCATCTCTGTTTGCTCTCAGACAGCCCGCCACCTTACATTTGGTACACTCTTATTTCTGCAGGTTAGCCGCCCACTCCAGGCTCTTCTAAAGTTATCTTCTTGTCTTTAGCTTTCTCTCAGCTGGCCTTTCAGGTAGGAGTTGGTACTCACATAAGTAGCCTCTGTTTGGTATCCTCTCGGTGCACGTGGGCCTGAAGATAATGTAGCAGTGTGGCAGTGAATACTGCCTAACACCTCTTTGAAATAAACAGCAGAGGACAGGTGACCTTTTTTTTTGCCAACTCTCTAGCTTAAAGCTTTTGCAATGAAAGTGATGGGACAGCTTGTAGACTGTTTTACAACTTGGAGGTCTGAATTCTGCCTGTCTCAGTGAGTGAAAGTCACTTTACTAGGTTTCCCTGTCCCTGTCTGTAAAAACAGGGTAATGCTATTCAGCTTGAGAGGCAAATCAAACCAATGGAGATAGTGGATATATTTAAGAATTTACCATACAAAGCTCTTTTTATATTAAAAATTAATTTATATTATATATTTAAGCACTACATTAAGATTTTTTTACATGTTTATCTCATTTGATCCTCACGAGGCAGGCGCCATTGCTTCCACTTTACAGATGAAGACACTGAGATTTAGATTGGTTACATGACGTGTGTAAGGTCACATAGCCGGTGCTGCTGGACACTGGGCTCCGTGCCCTTAACCACTTCACCTGCAGCTCTTCCAGTGTGACCACCGCATCACCGGTGTGCCTGTTATGCGCAGACTCCCAGATGCCTCTCTCCAGGCCCACTGACTCAGACTCAGGCTGGAACCTGGGCATATCTGCCTGATGGTGTTTGGGCAGCCTAGAGTGTCACAGCCACCGTATGTCATCATACTGCCACTAAATGACCGTAAAGCCTTCTGCTTGTGGGTTTATGGTCCTGACAAGTCCTCCAAGGTTATGTGTAGGAGTCCAAAATCTAGGATTTCATAAATAAAAACAAGCAGGTGAGTTATTTCAAGTCCATTACTGTGTCAATGTAATAAAATGTATAAGGTCTGAGTTCATTGGTAGAGAATAATTTCCAAAGTAATTCATTTAAGTGGAAAGGAGTCTTCTAAAAAGTAGGATATTAAACAGTATCATTGGGGAGGCTAAAAGAAACTGAGCATCTAAAAGTGATTCCCGAAATCACACCGCAGAACTGGGCCTCAGAAGCTCTTGCTCTCCCCATGGCCAGGAAGCTGCTTTGTTGTGAGGACAGCAGAGGTTCAGGGTGGTGCCTGGGTTTAGGGAGTAAACAGACACTCCCGAGGGTGATCAGCAAGGAACAGCTGGGGGAACTCGGATTCAGAACAGAAGCCAGGGAAGTAGGCAGTTCAGAAGACAGGAGTGGCCAACACTGCTAAGTACAGTAAGAGGGCCTGTGTTATTTTTTTTTAAAATGACAAGACTAATAAGCATTGTTGACCTTGATGCTAGGTGACCTTTGCAGGGTCAGTTAGTGAGTTTTTCCAGCACCGTTTCAGGGGCTGGGATAAACAGCGAGTGGAAAAAGACCAATGGAAACAGCATGTGCAGCATGGACAGACAGCCCTTTCAAGAAATTGAGTTGAAATGGAAAGGAAATAATACTGTGGCTAGAGAAAACCTGGGGAGTTTTTGTTTGTTGTTGTTTTGTTTGTTTGTTAGGTCAAGAGAAACTCGAGCAGAGAGGTCAGAGGGAAAGGGGGCAAGGACCAGACGCAGGGTGGAGTGTAAGACGAGACAGCTCGTCTAATGACTGGAGGAAAGGGGATAACACATTCAGGCACCTGGTGGTGGGTGGTGGGGCCCTAATTGTAACCATCGCCAGGGTCCTGCTCTTCTTGAAGTAGATGAGGTCACGGGCTGAAAAGGAAGGGCTTGGTACTGCGTGTGGAGCTGGGGAGAGGTACAGGTTTGGGACAGTGGCTGTGAGGACAAGAGAAGGACTGCCTGTCAAGGGCACGATAGCCCAGGTAAAATGGGAAATTGGGAGTTCAGAGTCCGGCCAGCCTGCCAAAATAGCCCTTGATTTAGCATCCCGCAGCCTTGGACAGGGGGGGAGAGGCAGGTCGTAGGACGGCGACAAGGATGACGCCGACTTCCAGTCTAAGACGGTTGTTGGACTCCATGCTTCACGTCTCCTAACCAAATGTGATGTTTCCCGTTTGGGTGGCAGGTACCTAAGTCGGGAGCCCTGAAGCTGTCCCACTTACAGGAAGGAACATACACCTTCCAGCTCACTGTGACGGACACCGCCGGCCAGAGGAGCTCCGACAACGTCTCGGTGACCGTGCTGCCCCTGGCCTTGTCCCCTGGAGGTGAGGAGAAGGTCCTTCCCTTGCATTCCCAGTGGCCGGCAGAAACCAGCCACTGTGGAGGGATGGTATTGGGTTGGCTTTTCATAGTCTAAACTGCATTCCTTGGGCTCACTGGGGGTGCTGAATGAGACAGTCTCTGACGGAAGTGCATTGACAGAAGGGGGCTCCATTAACCAACGCTTTGGGCAAGGAGCACTCGGGACTGGGCGGGGAACAGACTGTGAGTCAGAGAGACCCATCTTCCGAGTCTCGAGTTCATATAGGGCTATTCCAGGAAGGACCCCGTTTCAAGCTGGGTGGCCTGTCTGTTATGTACATTCAAGAGTAGGAAGTACATTTAAGGCAAATTAAAATATATGCAGTGCGTGTATCAATATAAAAGGACTGTTTGAAAATGTCCTCAGACACTTCATGCAGATGCATGGGCACATCCATAATATGGCTTTCCCTGCCTGTCTTGGGGCTCAGTTCTGTTGCACAGAGTATACTCACTTATCTCATTTATGACGTGTCTCACTTCTCAAACGTTTCCACTTCTAAGATCAGCTTATCAAGTTCAAAAACATCTGAAACCTGGGTGCACTGCAGGTGCAGGCACACTGCAGAGGGAAACCCCACTTTCCACTGGTGGGGAAGTGCTGAGATGCTGTGCATCAAAGGCTCCTGCCCTTTGGTCAGCAGACGCGTGGGAGAGGCCGCAGTGCTCAGACACTGGGCTGGGCGCGGGGCTTGGGGCGTGGCTCCGAGACCTGGTCCCCATCGCTGTACCCGCACCATCACTGGCATGGCTCTGGTGAACTTGCAGCATGTCTGTGACCTCCTTGATTGCTCAGTGCGTGGGTGGTAATTAAGCCAGCAGTTAGAAGAATAAGGAAAAGAAGATTGGAATGCAACTGTGATTTACTAGCACTCTTGCTGATCTTGTCTTCCATCAAAGACAGAGAGAAATGCAGGCAGCATTTGTAACTTGAGACTTGAAGTTCTCATTTAAACATTACTATCATTAAAATTATGTACTAAAAAAAATATTAAGCTCAGACTCACAAAGAGAAAGGGGAAGCGGGTTAACTTTACGGTGTTTGTTAGTGATCATGTGAAGGGACATTCGAACTGACAGACTGTGGCCATCCGAGGGGCAGTGCCAGTTTATCCCCAAACCACGGTCACAGTGCAGCTCTGAGGGCATAAACAATGTTTGTGTGAAGCAGAATGTGTGGAGTGATGGTGGTATCCCAGATCTGGGGCAGCTGTTATTTTGTTCGAGGATGGGGTAAATCGCTAATTGCAAAGGTCAGGCTGCTGCTCCTTCTGCAAGGTGCAGCCTATGGGCTGCAGACCTTTGCTCCCGCAGACAGGTGCATGTGGACATCAGGGTGCCTGGGGGCTGTGCCTGCTCGGACCTGCTGCTGCCGCTTCTCTGTATGCTGTATTGGAAACAGAAACCTCTGTACCCATATGTCCACTGGGTAAATTGTTTGCTGAATTGGAAAAAAACGAAAGAAGTGAAGGAAGGAGATTTTAGGATCTCAAGGACTTGGCAACCTTCGTGATTTGCCTTCCCCAGAGAATCAGAGCATGAGCCGCATTCAGAATTTGGGTGGCTGACACCCAGTCCAGCCAAGGTTTAAGCTGACTGTGCAGGAAGAGGGGTGAGTGCACGTGGACACCCAGACACTGGGGGCTGCCAACGGCAGCTCTGGGTGGCAGGGACCGGGAGGGAGCGGAGCCATCAGCCCGGCCAATGCAAGCAGGCCCTGTAGACATATTGCAGCTGCACACGGCCAGACATGTAGAACAGTCTGAGTGTCCTCATGTGCTGGACCAGCACCAGGGCCATTGGAAACATGACATTGGCTCCAGCCAGTCACTCCCCAGCATAGGACTGCAGGGCCCACAGGGCTGTCCTCCTGGGATGGAGTGCAGGCCTGGGCGGGGACCGAGTGGAGAACTGATTCCGGGAGAAAAGTACTCGTGGGAAGCAGACAGAGAAACCCTGTCTTCCCTACAGAAATGAGAGAGGGGTTGCTTTGCACAGCCTGGAGGGGGCGGGGGAGAAGGGGCCTGTGCTGAGATACACAATGGCTAAAGCCCACCTCCCACTTGTTCTTCCTGGTTTGTTTACTTTGGCCCATTTTCCAGGCTCCAGAGGTGCATTGCTGGTTGTACATTTCTGGCCTTCCTCCAAGAGGATAATAAAATGCATTTGAAGTGGCAGACAGTTATTGGGATCACTTTTGATTACTGAAAGGCCTCTGGAGTACAGGTCTAATGTATGTAACTTCATATAGGAAATAAAAAAGGATGCTGTAGTACTGTCTGCCCTCCGGAGTCTCTCACTGGTTAGATTGGAATAACACACTCTGAATTAAATAAAACACCACACTGAGGCATTGAAAACCAGAGATGGGGATGAAGAGGTATTTCTGTCATCCTATTGCAAATATTGATCTTCTAGTTAATGACCCAGCTGTAATAGTAACCAAGGGTGGCCCCTTCCAGGGTGAACAGACAAGCACACACCTCTGCTTACGTGATAATAACTCGGCACATTTTGGGAAATAGGGGCTGCATGTTCTCAAGCTCTGAGGAAAAAATAATCCATTCAAAGAGCAAGCCAACACTTCCAATATGATCTAGATTAATGGTCTCCAAATAGGGTCCCCCACAAATGGCGAAGACATTTTTAGGATAGAAAGGAAGACACAAGGATTTACATTTTATGAATTTTTAACCTTTTCTAAGGTCTCAGTGTATTTTATAACATGCACAGCATGTTAGCACAGTGGTACATGCATGTTATTTATAGACGGAAGATGTGTGCTCACTAATATACTGTGGATTGGGATGCATGGTTAAAAGTTTGGAGACCACTCATCCAGAAAGAGATGGATAAATTATAAATACAGACCTATCTCCAAAACTACCAAGGAATAAGTAAAACTGATGTATTTGGGAATTTTACACACAAACTTAGGAAATGTGAGCAGTAGCTGTGTCCTGCTGTTCACAGAGTCTCCTTCACTTTTCCTCATAACTCCTTCCCTGTTGACGCGAGCAGATGCTCCTCTTTAGGCCCAAGTTCTCAGTCACAACCGAGGGCCCTTTGCTTCCTCTTCTTTCTCAGGCTCTTTAACCATTCTTGTCTTACCCTCTTCTTCCCCTTGGACTCCTTTGCCAGTCTTTCACTGCCTCTCAGAGGACGATGCAGCCTGGACCTCGCCTGAGCATGTTTACCATGCTTGGTCATGTGTCTCGGGAATGACAACAGTGCCACTGCCGCGTGTCCTGAGAGAGTTCTCTAGTCCATCCTGTCCCTGGGGAATTACGGGGCTCCTTGTATGCTTCTACCTGAACTCTTTCATCTGCATTCCCAGTCTCAGGAATCCCCCGGCTGTTATGTAGCTGAGTCTAGTAAATTTGGCTTAACCCAGAGCGAAAAGTGCTTTTTAAGAAAATGTATGGTAGCCTCTGTGCATTGCACTGTGGACTAAAAACTCCTAAGAGCTGCAAAAAGGACAGTTTCATTATTTAAAGAAAGTAAGTTCATACCAGCTAGCGTCTAAAGTTTGTGTATTCTTTACTGTACCAAGGAGCTATGGTAGTCAACAGCTAGGGTTCAAGAGTAAAAAGTTAAGTCCAGTAAAAAGCGTTACTTAGGAAACAAGAATGTAAGACATAGCCTGCATAAAACACGACAGCCACCCCAGGGCCGTGCAGGGTATAACCGAGGCGGTGATGGGATGAAGGAAGGAACGCAGAGGTGGACCCCTGCGTGACGAGGCCAGGTCAGGAGGGGAAGGCCAGAGCCGCTGCTTCTCTGCTCCCACCTCATATGCAGTGTTGGCTTGGAGAGCAGCCCTGAAATGAAGCCCGCAGTGATTCCTGAGAATTAAGTCAGGGGGGCCAAGCAGAGACCCCCCCTTAAATTTTCCAGAACCTGTTGCTCCTCAGTATCTGCCTGTCTTTACCACACGCATTTCATCACTCACACATTTAGTCTCTGTTCCTCTTGACGCGGTGCAAGTCAGCTTTCCTGAGCTCCTGTGACTTGAGTCTTGTTTCTAAATAGGATGCTCGAAGGTTTGCTCGCGCTACCACTTCTTTTGTGACGACGGCTGTTGCGTTGACATCACACTGGCCTGTGATGGAGTGGAGCAGTGTCCAGATGGGTCTGACGAAGCTTTCTGTCACAACTGTGAGTCAGCTGCATGGCCTTTGGGGGAGGGGGTGTCTGTGTTCTTAAAATGAAACGCAAAGTCAGTGTCACTCTTTTTCTGCCCGATTTCAGGTGAGACTTTATGTGAACAAGCTTTGCCTTAAACTAAGCAGCGTTTATTCTGAATCTCTAATGCTAGTTACAAAGGTCAGATATTCTGTATTGTGGACATATTTAAGGAATTCTTTTCAGTTTTCCAGAAGATTCTTTACCACCCTAAAAATGCTCTATTAATACAGTTAAACCTCAGTTCTCAAACATCTTGGTTCTTGACCAAGCTGTTCATGGAAAAAAAATGTCCTGGTTGTCTAACAAAATTCTGGGTCTCAATTCTCTACCTGACAACCCTTTCGTGCTGACACCTGTATGGTCAGCACGTGCCACTCGGGCGACAAACAAATGGGGTTCAGTTTTTGAACAAGTTGTTTCTCAAACTGTTTTTGGAACAAATCACCAAGGTTCTGCTATATATGCTTTTGAAAAGCTTAACGAGATAACATTTTGTTTTGATAAAATTTTTTAAGAAAATGTATGATACACTAGGGTGTGGCCAAGTCATCTAAAGCATCTTATGTCTTGGACATAAACACGCACCACAAGAAAGAGGAAAAGCTGCAGAGTTCCTGAAGTGCTGGTTTGAGAAAAGAGGATGACTCTCACAACCTTAGGCTTGGACATTTTGCCTTTGCCAATTTATGTGACATTAAGAAAGTGAATCATTGTTAGAAGAGGCATCACTTGAAAACACGGGAGAGAAGTTTTCGTGGGGACTCTGACGTGTCTTAAATGGATAGGTTATTACTCCCAAGCACTCATGATTTCAAATCTGCTGCAAATTTCGTGGTTTTACTTAAAGTTCCAAAAAGAAACCCGACAACTAACTAGCTCTTCTACACTTTAGTGAGCCTGGAGCGGAAGACAGTGACTCACATGGCGACTGCCCAGCCTGGAACCACAGGGCGGGGCAAAGACGAAGCGGGGGGCTTCTTGTTGGGGAAGTCTCAGAAAGCCACGGCCCCAGACAGGCCACCTGCTTTATCAGACACGGAGAAGAGGAATCATTCCACCTTTTGGGGACCAAAGATTCAAACTGACCCTGTGATGCCAGGTAAGGACTTGAGACAGGTCCCCCACAAAGCCTCATTCTCTCTAATGACACTGGCTGAGAATTAAGGGTATATTTGAAGAGTGTTAAGGAGTTAAAATGAAGAATTTAGTCGAAAGAAAAAAAAAAAACCTGACATTTGCCCTGATTATTTACAGTAAGAAACACTTACTAATACATTCTTACATTCATAACTAGATACACAATCCAGAGGTGTCAATATGTTTACTTGTAAATAAATTAGAGTTAGAAAGTTTTTTATTTTTAATCCTCACGTGAGGACATGCTTATTGATTTTTAGAGAGAGGGGAAGGGAGGGAAAGAGAGAGGGAGAGCAACATTTATGTGAGAGAGAAACATCGATAGGTTGCCTTTCATACACACCCCAACCAGGCACGGAACCCACATAGGCCAGGCAGGTGCCCTGACCAGGCATCGAACCCATGACCCTTCAGTTTACAGGGTGACGACCCAACCAAGTGAGCCACACCAATCAGGGCTAGAGTGTAAAGTTTTAACACTTATGTTAAGGAAACCAATGCCCTAAGTGTTACATTTTAGATTACTTTGAGATGAAGCAGTGTAACCCCTATGTATTCATGTAAACCCTCTTCACCCTAAGCAAGTAAATGAAAATATTATGTTGAAATGGTTGCATGTGCTAGTAATTCAGTGTTATGCTTCCAATTTAACTAAATCTGTAATTTATAGTTTAAATAAGGCCAAGGATATTTTTAAAAGCATTCATACTGCTGAAGCATTACAAACTTGTATCATTCTAAATTTCTTTTTTACACAGGTATAGTTGCACGATTGTATGACATACGAAAAGGAAATATAGATGACCACATTTATGTATGCTTTTGAAAATATCTTCAGTACTCAAACTCTGTATATATTAAACTGAAATAGTTTGTCACTATTTTAATAACTTCTTTATGAAAATTTTTTGTCCATTGCAGAAGATACAGAGGGTGCAAATACTAAAAAAGAAAACAGTTAAAATATCACCTTTTATTGAAAACAAATTTTAATGTTTTGGTATATTTGCTTACAATATTTTGTTTACCCACTTTGTAGATTTTAAGTGCCTTCATACAAATGTGTTTGCAAAAATTCCATTCTGGGCCTTTTTTTTTTTGACCGTTCAGGTTAAGTGCACTTCGGATGGCCGCTTTGGTCAATATCTTGTGGACCCTGCCACCTAATGGTCAAAATCAGCACTGCAGCCCTGCCTTGGGACTTTAGTCCATTTTCTCTTCATGGAGTGGACAGCCACCTAAGAAACAGTCAGAGGAGGCCAAGCGTTTTCGGTAGGAGGCAGGAAGAGCTGATGGAGAGAACTGAGCTTTCAGAGGCCAGGATGGATGAACTCCTGCTGCGTCCCTGTGGTAGAGAGGCCCACATGAGCATGAATGAATTCATGGCAGGCAGAGTGGAGACCAAAGGCCAGGTCTTCTGAGACAGGTTCCAGTCTCAGCTCTGCCTTTAGAACCTTGAGAGACAAGTTGCTTCCTGTCTCTAGACCTCAGTTTCCTCACAGTTAACAAAGGATTTTAATCAGATGACGTATGGCCTCATCCAGCACTGAGTCTGTTTCAGTGATGCTAAATAGCCTGAAGTTCATACAGTATCCCATCAGCCCTAATTTGTGCTAGGTATTGCTCAGAGATTCTGTCACCTGAAAGGGGCCAGGACTGAGGCAGGTCTGACCCAGCACGGTCTGGAATGTGTGGATTCCTGACTTTGTGCAGGAAAGATTTCGCGACACGAGTCCAGGTGACTTTGAAAGTACATTTATTAAAGCTGGGAACAGTGAAACAAAGGAAGGGCTTAAGACAGAAGAGGCAAGATCACAGCAACCAGAGTGAGCCCTAGACTGGGCTGCCTCGACTCAGGAAGGAAGTCACAGTAACAGAAGTGAGCCACACTGGGTTGTGTGGACTCAGGAAAGAAAGTTACAGAGGCAAAAGGAGACAGGCTCAGGGGGAATGAGTTGCCACTGCCCACTGCTCCCCTGGTTGCAAGTCTTGTGGGGACCCTTAGAGCTTAGGAGAAAGCAATCAAAAGTAAATGCCTGAGAAAGAGGAGGGATGGGTGTGCTCAAGAAGGGGCAGACCCTGGGTCCTTTTCCTTAAGGGTTTTTATCTGTTTTCTGAAGGGAGGAGTCTTAGGAGAAGTCTCAGGGGAGGGTCTCAACAGAATATTCAACAGCTTCCTGGGTGTGTCCTTTCATATGCTGATGCATCAAAATGAGTGGGTAGGGGAATTTGGGATCATTCTAGTCAGCTTCACCACTTTACTTTTATCTTGTGTTTATCTGGATCTAATTGGATTTTCTGTGATTTATTCCCGACTTTTTCTGTTCTGGGGTTTGGCTGGCACTAATGGTACCATCCGGGTCTCTGTTCTCTCTCTCCCTGAGCAGGGTGATTTAAGCTACTCACTCTCTTGTTGGGGAGGAGAGGTATAAACCATCTGCTCCTACGTGTCCTGGGTAGGGAAGATAAGATCTTATGATTTATTAGCAGGCTTTTCATTGCTTGGCCCTGTTTAACTGTTTTTTCAGCTTCCCTCATTCCGTTTGCCAAGGAATTTCCTAGCTTCGTACTCTCCCCAATCCCAGGGCTGGCTCCAGGGGAGTGAGGACTTAGCCTCAGAATCATTTTGAAAATAACGTACCAGGCTGCCACCACTAGGCATGGGAGCTGCCACCCAATCTGAAATATATTTGTAATCCCAGACATTGATATTAAGGCTTTGACTTGGGCTATGAAGATGTAAAGAATGGAGTTTCAGAGATGCAGAGAGATTAGATATCCAATTATTTATAATATATTGTTTTTATCCTAATTATTAAAGTGATACATATTTACTGTAGAAAATTTGGAGAATACAGGAAAAAACTTAAATCATCTAGCAAAACTCACCATAAATATTTTGTTACATTTTCTTTTGGTTACTTTGATTTATATACATATGCACACACATTTATTTAATTTTAACAAAATTAGGATATTATTTTTGCAAAACTTTTATTTTCCTTATGAGCATTTTTATGTTATTAAACATCTATCAAAAACACACTGTTTGTTTGGTCCTGGCAAGGCAGCTCCATTGGTTAGAGCATTGTCCCCCCACACCAAGGTGTGGGTTCAACAGGGCACATGGAAGCATCAACCAGTGACTGCATACATAAATGCAGCACAAATTGATGTTTTCTCTCTTTCTCTCTCTTCCCCCTTCCTCTCTCTCTAACATCAGTCAATACATAATTTTTTTTTTTAAAACCATGATGTTTGAAAATGCAACATAAAGAAAGTTGGGAAGAACAGAACTTTGAAAATGTTAGAAAGGGCCTTCACAGCACGTGACTTCCATTTCGACGGCAGCCGTCTCCCCTCACCCCTCTATCATCCCTGCCCACCAGGCTTCCAGTTTCACGTGAGCTGAAATGATGTTACGCTCTGCATAACATAGATTAAAAACTACATTACTGTTCCTGACCTATGCCTGAATTTTATAAGGATCATCAGCTAGCACAGGAAATATGGACGTTTTCTGCTGCCTCCTTCCCCTGCAGACATGTTCTGAGGAAAAGCCTTAACTCATGTTTGACATGCTGAAGAGAGAATAATATCAATACTCCTAATGTAGTACAGGAAGTAGTGAGAGGCAGTGTTTCATCTGTCACACTGGCAGATGTGAAAAAGTATAATACTGCTATGAGTACAGAGAAGCAAGTTTCGTGCACTTTTGGTGGGATTCTCTTAACTATTTTGCATTATCCAGTTGATTTGTGACCCTGAGTAAATTCACGTATATTTATTTCTCGGTACAAATCACCAATAAATTTACGTGGCACGTTACAGACTCATTTCAGTTGCAGGCGCCATGCACACTTCTGTCGGTGCCGTATAAGTAAAGCAGCGGTGAGTTTACACCCAGCCATGTGGCCCACTTCCTGTGCTAGTGAACCTGGGCGAGTGCTGGGCCTTTCTGAGTCTGAGCAGAAAAACCAGAGCAGGGTCAAGGGGAGAAAGGGACACAGCTCGTCTGTGTGCCTTGTGTACGCTCTTCGTTCATTTTCTCATGAAGATAATCTTTCTGCACTGTCTCCGCTTTCCATTGCATGAACTTCAGAGACCACCCTGGATTTTTCTAGCTTTCCTTCCTTCCTTCCTTCTCTGGGCTGGGGGCTGGGGGCCCCGTGGCTTTGTACTAGCCACACACTCTGCTTTATTAAATCGGTCACATCAAGTATCTAGTTGGTAATATCAAACATAGGCCTATGTTTGATACTACCTTTAAGTGTGTATCAAACTTATGAGCATTTTTAATGCTCATAAGCTTGATATCCTTTAAGTCCTTTCTTTAAGTCCATCTTAAAAAAATAAATATGGCTGTATTTTCATGTCTGTTTCCTAAAGTTTCTGCTGTACCCTCAGTATGTGTTCTATTTATTTTCCACAGATAGTGGTTCCTCAGGGAAGAGCAAAACAGAGGAAAATTACATTTTTGAGTCAAAGAGCAACCGAGGAGGAGCGGAACACCCAGCCCCAGAAATAGGTAAATCTGTACCTTGGAAATGCATCGTGGAGTATGAGGAGTTGCAGACTCACACACTCTCCAGTTGAGGGTGTGAGATAGAGCTTCGGTGGCAGTTCATGCCAAGAGCAGTGACCTGGGGATCAGAACTGTATTCTCTTAGATAAGGGCCTTAGATTTGAGAAGCATTCAAAAATAAAAGGGGCAGTGCTTGCTGGGAGCACTGATGGATGATGGGTACAGAACATTGATTTCTTAGAGCTCCTAACAAGGATTGTCACACAATGACATATGTTCTTCCACCTACTGAGAAGGGAGGTGATATAAATGCTGGCAAACCATAAGAGGGAGGACAGATTCTGGAGGGGTTAAAAATAAGGAACTGCATTCGCATCTACCTCAAGCTTCACCTTTGGACCCTTACTCTAATCACCTCACTTCCTCTTTTATTAGTAGTCCCTTCCAGGTGTGACATTCTGTGCAAAGTCATTTTGTGGTGTGTGGTTAAGAACGTGGGCTCTTGAATTAGGTGCCATGGATCAGATCCTTGCTCCACCACCAACTATCACGTTGGGCAGATTATCTTATCTCCCCGGGATCCCAATGTTCTCATGAGTGAGGTGGAGGCAGTGATTATACCTGCTCCACAGAGTTGCTAGGGAGAATAAATGGGACACTTAATCCAAAGCATTTAGCACAATGCTTGGCTCATACAAGGAGCCGTCGTCGGCGTGAAGGTCCTGAGTACCCAGTTCTCTCCCCCAGTGTTCCAGTGGCAAAGATGGAGGACAGTAGGAACAAGGAAACTGTAGGAGGTAGAGGGAATATTTAGTAAATGGAAGAAAAGTATCCTAATTCTATTATTTTGGTTGTTTTTATCTAGAAAGAAAACACTCTACATAATCCTATAGAAAGTCAGGTTTTAGTCCTAAATCCCACAAACTAATTAGTTAAAACCTTTAGGGAACAAAATATGATTCTTGACTTATAGATCTAAATTGAGAAAACTTTCTTTTTACCTTAGAGTGTTCTTTGTAATGGACAGTATAATTTTGAACAATAGATGGCTAAAATATCCCAGATATCAAACACCTGGGTACGGCCTGGTCTGCTGTCCTGCTGGACTTACCTTGTCCCAAGACACCCCGGTCACGTGAACAGAGTACCCCGTTCACCCACTTGGTAGTTTCTGAGAAAACTGTCATGATGTGGTTTTAAAGGGTTAGAAAAGTTTAAATCTCAAATTACCCAAACTAAAAACATGAAGTACTTAAAAGTCGAGAATAATTTTTAGTATTCTAGCAAGTAGTTTGTGGGAGATTTCATTTTCCTTGTCAGCAAAGCATGGAACAGGAACTAGATTTGCCAGTTCAGAAAACCCTCTGTTGTGTCTGTCTGTTTTATTGTTACCCTGAAGCCTAAACACCAGTGCTCACCCTTAAATAAGTCACACACACGTAGAAGAACAGACTTTACCCATTTTCCTGCCCTGGGCAAGCAGGGGATGACCCAGGTCTGTCTTTTGTCCCATTCCTACGCGGCTAGCACAGGAAGATGCAGGGGGACGGACACCCTTACAGCCGTAGCCATTTCAGAACTGCCTTGCTCTGGGTGGTCATTTGGCAACTCTATAGCTAAAGCCCAACAGAGAAATTCTGCAGTCCTGAGTCCTGCGGAGGGGCTGGTGTGTGTGGGCTGTCTGAGCCAGCTCGAGAGTCTGGTTCCAGCCCGTTGGTCTATCACAGATCTTTACCTTTCACAATTTTCTATGGGAATCCCAGCCTTGCCCAGAACTTTGTTCGGCACCCAGCAGTCAGTAATGCATCTTCCACATTCCCCTCCTCCTGCGTCCAGACACTTTCAGATGGAATCTTCTTGGGGAACTTTACCTGGGATTCTACAAATACACCAGTAGTTGAAATGCCATTAGTATGTACTCGGCCCCAGGTCCTCTTGTCTTGAAGGGGAGGCCACTCCACCTGGAACCAGTTTATAACCTAAACGTCAAGCTATCACGAGTGAACTTCCTCAGTGACCTACCCTCAAATGTCTGTTTGCACCCACCCTCCCTCCTGTCCTCCAGGACTAAAGGAACAGTTGTCCCCTCTCCCCAGACCAGCCTCTGCCCCACCCTTGATGTAGCCCCGTGTCTTCTCTGGGACATTGCTCCATCATTTAGTAGCCGTCCTATGTTTTTGCTCTGTTTCTCTACTGGCTGATTCCCCCAACAGCTGCAGACACATTCAGGTCGCTCTCGGTACACAGGTGTTCCTCAGTCTTCGATCTCCCTATAAATGGACTTTCAGTTGCTAAGTCCAGTGGCCTCCCCAGGCTTCACCTCACCTGACCTCTCCTTAGCATCTCATCCAGTGGAGCACTTTTTCTCTTGAAATAGCCTCTTCCCTCTGCTTCCAAGACTCCTTTCTCTCTTGCTGCCCTACCGTTTCTCTGACCTTTTTTCTTTCTTCTTGGTTCTCTCCTTTTCCTGCCTTCTTCAATGCTGGAGTTCCCTAGGGCCTTGTCCCTGGCCTCCCTGTCTTCCCTTCTCCCTGGTGATCTCACCCACTTCCATGGCTGCAACAACCACCTGGATGCTAACAGCTCCCACGTATTTAGGCCCCAAATAGTCCATGAGCCTAATCGAAAATTTTACCTGGGTCACCTCTAGAATCTCAATTTGAAAATGTCAAAAAATAAGCTTCTCTCTCCCACCCACCCCCAAACCACCATACACCCAGATCACTCAAGCAAAAACCCAGCGGACAATATGCACGGACCACACCTCTCACCCCTGCACTTCATGAGCACTGAAGGACCGCGGCAATAAGGCACGGAGGGCAGCGTGGGCGCTCTGTAGTATCCGCTTATTCTCTTTGATTACCAGCACTTAGCTCAGGGCCAGGCAGTTCATTAATGCAGAAGGAATGAGTAAATGAATGAAAGAAAATGTTACACAATAGGCTTACGCATTGGAGACTTTTGCTCCTCCAGTTCCACCAGTTGGCAAGACCCTTGCAGCTAAAAGTAGCTCTTACTGTCTCATCTGCAAGACTGGCTGACTACAGAGTAGGTCAGACTCAAAATAGAGCCTCCAGAACTTGGTAAGACTGATCTGCTTTTTACAGGTTTGACTTTTTTAGATTCCACATGTAAGTGCTATCACATAACAATGGTCTTTCAGTCTCTGACTTAGCTGGTAAATAAGCCATAGGGAACTAGTGCCCGGTATAACGAATATAAATAATATTGTACTACAATATAATGGTGTAATGTGATAAATATTGCTTCACAACTATATTACCATATATAAATGTATCAAAGTTACAGGCTATAGACCTTAAATTTATAAAATGTAACATATCAATCACCCTGGCCAGGTGGCTCAGTTGGTTGGAGCATCATCCCGTACACGAGAAGGTTGTGGATTCAGTCCCTGGTTGGGCACATAGAGGGGACAACCGATCGATGTTTCTCACATCAATGTTCCTCTCCCTCTCTCTCTTAAAATCAGTGAATATGTCCTCAGGTGAGGATTAAAAAGAAAAAAATGTAACATGTCAAATTTATCAGATTTTTCCTTAAGACTGAACCAGGGCCCACCCTGTTCCTTCCAGACTCCTACAAGCCTCTAAAGGCTGCTTCTAGTCTGGGTGTATGGAACAATCCCACAGGTGTGCAGGAAAAGTAGATTTTCCCCTCCTCAACTACCCAGAGCCAAAATTGCACCAGCATGGTTTGAAGTTAGTTTTCAACATGGTTCTACTGGCTGAAAGCAGGTTCCGTGAATTTAGAAAAGGAAAAATGTTAAAGCAGTAACTAGAACAATAAATCAGGAGTTAGTCCATATTTATTCTAGGAGACAATGGTCATGTGTAACCTAGGATAAATGTAACTAACCTTTGACTACAGTGAAAAAATGTCCTGTGATCACAGTGTCTTTACAGCTGTCTGTTTACAGGAAGTCGATTACAGGGGATATGGGCAACCTGATTGCAACGTAGTATACCCATGGAAGCCATTAAATTGGGTAGGAACCTGGTGGGGACTGTGGTTTCAAAAAGTCTGGGTTTGAGACCTACATCTGCCATTTACCAGCTATGTGCTCTTAGGCCAGCTACTAAATCTCTCGGTACCTCAGTTAATCTGCAAAATGGTGGTCACACAGGTATCTACCTAAGTGAGTTCTTCAGATTAAATGACATGGAGCATACAGAATGCTTATCAATGGCAAACTGTAGCTGTTACTGTTCTTAATCACTGACCTGCCCCTTCCCTCCCACCTGTTCTCAGGTGCAGTGCTGCCCCTGACCCTGGGTTTGGCCATCACTGTGCTGCTGCTTCTCATGGTTGCTTGCCGACTGCGCCTGGTGAAACAGAAACTTAAAAAAGCTCGGCCCATTACCTCTGAGGAATCTGACTACCTCATCAATGGGATGTATCTCTAATGGGTATGGCTTCAGTAGCTGGGACAAGGACATGTTTCACTTATAATTGATATATATATACTGGGTTTTAGATATTTAGAGCTTGTTTTTAACTGGGCTAAGGAAGGTACAGAAAACCTAGAAGATTCTACAAGCCCCAAACCTTTGCTCTTATTTATTGTAGAAAGATTTTCCTTGGGAAGTATGTGAAATATTTAAATTTAGGAGTCCGTGTGGTTAAAGACTTTTACAAATCGAATTCTGATTTATATAAGCTGTCCTGGAAAACAGCAATTTGTAGTTAGCCATGGCAGAAAATTTAGTATCTCAAGGGGTGGCCTTAGAATGGCAATGTTAATAACCCTTTACTTGTTAGAAGCCAGCCATGGGCTCCTGGCCACCCTGTACCCCTTGTGCCCAGTTTCCCCTTGTTCTGTGGCCCTTCTAGTCCTCACTTCAAGCTTCCATAGCTCTCCTTTCTCTTCTCCCCTTCAAAACCTGTTTCTGAGAATGGATCTCCAGTGAGTTTATACCTTCCATGAGATGTTACCTCTGGCAGGAATATCTAAATTATGAACCTTACACATAGGTCAGTGATGTCTTGGGGAAGGTGAACGAACATGTGTGCTTCCCAACACCTCTGACGTGCCGTGTGGGTGGCTGCCTCACTGGGCTGACCTTTGGGAGAAAAAGCTCAGGCTGAATTATAAATAGCTCTAACATAGTCATGAAGTGACACGGGAAATCAAGGTGGAAGCAGAGAAGCTGGCAGGTCAATAACGAACAGTAACCTAGCTGAGCGCAGAATGAGCAAAGACTGTTAGTACTTCCTTGGACCTGCTCCACACTGCTTGATGGTCCAGAACACAGCAGCCCATTTTTACAGGCACCAGTTTTCAACAGTTTTTTCCTCTGTGTCGCTGAGGAGAAAAATGCATTTACATTGAAAAGCAGGACAGTGAGTGGATTTCTGGGCGCCGCTTTTGTCAAAATGCTGCATGTTTCCGTGTCAGCAGGTTCCTTCATCCAGCGGAATGAACAGTTTTTCCCATTATTTATATGATGCTACAAAATATTATAACAGGCCACGGGCTAATGCCAGGCTTATATATTCTCAGAGCATAAAGCAGTTTTGTACAAATTCATCTTTACAGAAAACTGGCATCTAGCTTAGCATCTCTTTCTTTTAATTTGTAGGGTTTTAAAGGCAAATTATTTCCATAATCACCTAGTACCAGAATTATACATTTTCTAGAAATTCTTCTTCTGAGTGGACTATATAAGGTGGTGCCTGTCTACAGTCACTTGCTACTCCTATTTACACAATATGGGGTGGGTTGGTTGGTTGGTTTGTACCTTAAGTGGCAAATGTCTTAAAATTCTTGAAAATACTCTAGAACACATTATTTTCAGACTGAACCTCAGAGAGGCTGTTCCTTTAGCAGAAAACTTCATTTGAGTTGGAGATATAACCGCATACATTAACAAATAGAAAGTTAGTTCTAGAAAAACAGAGAAATTATTTTTCTTTCCTAAAAAATTCAAGCATTTTGTTAAAAGTCTAGAACTGAGCAAAGATTCAAGTTTCTCCTCAAGGGCAGTTAAGAGAAGTGGCAGTGCCAATAAACTCCAGATGTTTGTCCCCCCTGTGAGCTGTGCCCTTTGTTTCCGACAGCCATACCCAATAAAATAAAAACTGTTGAGGCGTGTCTTGCAGCACATCTTTTACAATGAAGAAATTAAACACAATTTAGTATTGCTGTTGTGTTGAAATACTTAAGATGTCCCATGTACAATAGTCCAAATAAATTGTATTTTATTCTTAAGCCTTTACAACTCTTTGATATAGTCGTAAGTTGCCAATATTTACTGAGCTGTCCTATCTTCCTGGGTTTAGTCATACCAACTATATTTTACAAAGAGGGAAATGAAGAATTGGAGAAGCAGAATCAAGATCTGCAAATACTTACACTGTCAGATGGACTGAGCAGGACTTTTCAAAGTCAACTTACCTGCTGATTATGTGATTGAAGGCGTTCTGCAACTAAGACAATTAAAAATAATTTTAAAGGACAAGTTGTCCACAGTTTGTCTCTCCAGCATGTTCTCGTGTTTCACATCTCTTTTCCTGCCAAAAGGCTCACCAAAATCATCTTTCTGAAAACGTAAAACTTCTTTCCTTCAGTCCTCAGTACAAGCAGACTACAGCTACTACCTCTGTCCTTCCACAAGCATTTTAATGTTTCAAGTCACCCAAGTTTCAAATATGTTCTCTTCCATAGGAAATAACATACTTTTTTTACCTTTTTCCCGCTGACTTTTCAAAATAGGTGGTATGCTCCACCATTTCCTTTCACACCAACCCACACCTGCTTTTAGTCATGGGTGGCCGCTCATGTGCACTTTACCGTGTGTTCCTGTGATGTGAACAGAGAAGTGCCTGTTTCGACTTGTGCCTCGGTTTCGCTATTCGAGGTAGGCCTTGTTAATGAATTAACTGGGTCTCACCTGTATAAACACACCCTGCAGTCAGTGTGCCCCAGAACATGTGTCCCATCCTCTTCACATATTGATGATGTGTCTGCCACATAAGCATCTGAGCCTGAGATTCTGTAATTTGGGGTCACAAATTATATTGCCCCTGAACAATTTCTCATTTTGGTTTTTGCTTCTTTTGGGATTATGCTACTTTACCATCAGAAGTACTCCGATTGTTTTCTGGATTCTAGGTTTTCTACAGTTGTTGGCATTAAAATTGAATGAGAACTTCTAACAAAAAGCTGCCCAAGCCAAATTCAAAAAGGGAAGCCTACAACTAAGTTTATTTTCCAGTTTTCTGTTCCCAAATGTTTTCATCTCTCTGGCTTTTTCAGAACTGTGTTGTTGACTGATTCTTGGGTACTGGCCCCATTTCCCAGCTCTTTTGCCCTACTTGATTCTAGTAGTCTAAAGATGAATGCGTTTTCCTGGTATAGCTACTTTAATAGCGAACACTTACAGATTCTTTGGCTAATTATGAAACCGTCAAGGAAAAAATAAGGTTAGACACTCCAAAGCTTAAATGTGTTCAGGAATGGATTGAATGACCAGAATTGAACCTTCTCCTACATGTGCATTATTTAGGTCTAACTATGTCTTCCTTCCTACTTATTTTAATTCTCCGATCACATTAGTTTTTAATCTTTTATGCCACCACACTATAAAATGGAAACATATCAACTTAAAATATCACTCAGCTTAAATATGTTTTTATAGTCATTTCAAAACTTAGGAAACTTCACTAAACAAATATGAATACAAAAAATATTTTAAATTTTACCAAAAAGCTTAAAAGAAAATTGTGTTGAGTATATGGACTTTAAAAAAAAAGTCCTCTCTCCAAAAATAATCATCAAAACAGCATCTTTAAAAGACACATCACATCAGGTGGATTTGATATTTTCAGAGGATTACACCCCCAAACTACAGGATATACATTTTTTTTCAAGTATACATGGAACATTTTCCAGGACAGACCATATGTTAGACCATAAAACAAGCCTCCATAAATTTAAGGCTGAAATAATTTCAAGCATCTTCTCTGACTACATTGGTATGAAACTAGAAATCAATTACAAGAAAAAAATGAAAACACAAACATAAGGAGTCTAAATAACAGTGAATGGGTTAACAATAAGATCAAGGAAGTAATCCAAAGACAACTTGAGACATGAAAATAACACAAGCACCACAAATCTTTAAAGCAGTCCTAAGAGAGAAATCCATAGCAATAGCAGCCTGCCGCAAGGAACAGGGAAAATCTCAAATTCACAGTCTACACCTAAAGGAATTAGAAAAAGAACAATAAACAAAGTCCAAAGTGAGTAGAAGGAAGAAAATACTAAAGATCACAGCAGGAATAAATGAAATAAAGAGTCTAAAAGAACAATACAAAAGACCAATGAAACCAAGATCTAGTTCTTTGAGAAGATAAACTTAAGATCGATAAACCTTTAATCAAACTCATCAAGAAAAAAAGTATAAGTAAATAAAATCCTAGAAAATATAAGCTCCCCAGACTGAATCAAGAGGAAACAAAAAATCTAAACAGACCAATTACAAACAACAAAATTGAAGCAATAATAAAAAAAACTCTTAATAAACAAGTCAGGGACTGAATGGCTTCACAGGTGAATTTTACCAAACATTAAAAGAACTAATACCTATCCTCAAACCATTCCAAAAAATTCAAGAGGAGGGAAGACTCTCAAGCTCATTTTATGAGGATTGTATCCTGATTGCAAAACCAGATAAAGACATTACAAAGAAAGAAAATTATAGATCAATATCCCTAATGTACATATGTGCAAAAATCTTCAACAAAATAATAGCAAGCCAAATTCAGCAATACATTAAAAAGATCATATACCGTGATCAAGTGGGATTTATTCCTAGGATGCAAGGATGGTTGGATGTCTGCAAATCAATTAATGTGGCACAATGCATAAACAAAAGGAAGGGTAAAAATCATGATCATATCAATAGATGCAGAAAAGCATTTGACAAAATCCAGCACCCATTTATGATAAAAACTCTTAGTAAAGTGGGAACGGAGGGAATATATCTCAATGTAATAAAAGTTACATATAACAAATCCACAGCGAACATCATACTCAACAGGGAAAAAGTGTTTCCCTTAAGATCAGGAACAAGATGGGATGTCTGCTTTCACCACTCCTATTCAACATAGTATTGGAAGTCCTAGCCTCAGCAATCAGAGAAGAAGAAGAAATAAAAGGTTATCTAAATTGGAAAGAAAGAAGTGAAACTCATTGTTTGAAGACATGATACTGTACATAGAGAACCCTAATTTCTACCAAAAAGCTACTAGAACTGATAAATGAATTCAGTAAAGTAGCAGGATACAAAATAAACGTCCAGAAATCAGTTGCATTATTATACACCTATAATGAACAATTAGAAAGGGAAACTAAGAAAACAATCCCACTGGCAATTGCACCAAAAAACAAAACAAATACCTAGGAATAAATTTAACCAATGAGATAAAAGACCTGTAGTTGAAAAATCATTAAACTGCCCAAAGCAATCTGTAGATTCAACACAATTCCTATCAAAATACCAATGGCATTTTTCACAGAACTAGAACAAATCCAAAAATTTGTATGGGAACACAAAAGACCCCAAATAGCAACAGCAATCTTGAAAAAGAAGAACGAACTGGGAGGAATCACACCATCTAATGTGAAACTATATTACAAGGCCATAGTAATGAAAACAGCATGGTGCAGGCATAAAAACAGACACACAGACCAACCGAGACCAACAGAGAGCCAAGAAATAAACCCAGGCCTATATGGTCAATTAACCTATGACAAAGAAAGCAAGGACATACAATGGGGTAAAGACAATCTATTCAAAATACGATGGTGGGAAAATTGAAAAAATGAAACTGGACCACCTTCTTATACCACATACAAGAATAAACTCAAAATGGATCAGACTTAATGTAAGACCTGAAACCATGAAAGTCCTAGAAGGAAACATAGACATAGTAAAATCTCAGACATTTGTTTTTCTTAAAGATTTTATTTATTTATTTTATTGAACAACAGAGAGGGGGGCGGAGGGAGAAAGGGAAGGAGAGAAACACTGGCGTCTGAGAGAAACATCCGTCAGTTGCCTGACTGTGGATGAACCCGCAGCCCAGGCATGCACCCTGACTGGGGACAGAACTGGGACAGTGTTGCCCAACCGAGCCACACTGGTCAAGGCTCAGACATTTCTCTCCACAGTATTTTTTCAGACATAATTTCCTGGCTAAGGGAAACAAAAGAAAAAATAAACAAATGGGACTCCATCAAACTAAAAAAATTTTGCACAGCAAAGGAAACCATCAACAAAATGAGAAGGTAACCCACAGCAGGGTTTAACATGGAAATTTGGCAAGCTCTTTGATCCATAATGTAATTCCTGGCAAAATCCTGATGGGATAATCACCAAAAACCCAAGTAAACAAATAGTGCTGGCAAAAGAGATTACTGCAAGTGATGATCCCTTGGAAGGTACAGGAAACTGTTCAAGGTGTGGGAATTTAAATACAAATGTCCTCAGCTGCCTCTGGATTGCGGTCCCCTTATAGTTAAAATGTCCTCAGTATTGTCATCACTTACTTTCGACAACAACAACAAAAATTATTCGTGATACCCATTCTATGGAGTCACTCCACCTGAGTGAGAGTGAGTTCTGCAGATTCAGCAGCCTTAGAACTCAGAACTTCCTCTTATGAAGAGAAAGGAAAAGGGAGGGGAGGGGAGAGGAGTCACTGAACCAGCACAGGTCTCTGTGGGAACTGAGTCAGATTTTCCTTCCTCACCCAGCCAGAGAGTGCTTTAGAGCCACGGCCTGGACAACACAAAGTCAGTGAAAAAGATGAAGCCAACACGCGGAACCAACAACTATGGCTGTAGCACTATTAGAGGTCTAAGGATAAGGAAACTACCGGACTTGTCTTCCCTTTTATTATATAACAATACACACACACGATTTTCTTCGAGCCCCATGGGCCAGCCATTTTTCTTCAAGCAGGGTATTTTTACTGGCATTGTGTCTGAGCCACTCTGTAAGCATAAAAGGGACAAAACCCTGTCACTTCCTGAAAAGTGGTAGGAAAAATCAAGAGCGGTAAACCTAAAATTGATCGAACTTGTTTTACTGCATATAGCTTTTTAACAACACAGTTAGTTACAGAAAATGATGATTTATACCCTGCAAAAATGTTAGCACTTACCTAAAAATAGGCTACTGGTGTTTTGAATTCTATTTAGAATGTTTTTTTGATTACCCTTGCTTATTTTATTTACAATACTAGTGTTCAATTACCACAGACACGAGTTCTTTTAATGCTATATCAAGCTACTAGAAATTTGTTAACATTTAGCTGAGAACCAGAAGCACCCACCTCTCTAATGAAAAAATATTAAGGAGCCTTATTTCTTGGCTGCTAATCAGATGCTAAGGACGTTTTCAAAGAATTTAGGAGTATTAAGTTATTTTTAAAAAATGTCATTCCATTTTAAAATATATTAAATTTTTAAGATGCTGTAGTAGAGGTACATGATAGTCAATTTAAAAAGTGTAATCAACTTTCTTTGGACAATGAATTTTTTTAAGTAAGGCAATGGGAATTTAAATATTTGCATGGACAATGTCAGTGTATTTTTCCCCCTCAAATGTCACTTTTTTTCCAAATGTTACTAGTTGGGAAAGAGTTGAAACCCTCATTAGAAACTCAAATTCTTAATTTTAGTTCTTGAGAGATAGAGAGCTAGATTAGGCCTTTTAATAAAATCAGATCTGTAAAAAAGGCCTTGTTTCAATAGGATCTCACTAGACTGGAACTTTTAAAAATATTTTAATTGTTGCCCTTCATATTATTAAGGAAAAATAAAATTCTAAAATATTTTAGAAATTATGAACAGCCAAGATTAAAGAGATTTGTTATCTTTGACCAACACATATTAAATTCAAAAAGCTGTTGAACCTAGTTAAAATGATTTCCATCTCTACCCATTTAAATATGCTCCCTTAGTAACCATTCCTGTTTATTCAGTATTTTACAATTTTAATTCACAAAAGTGTAAAGTCCAAGAACAATGCTTAGTGTAGTATTTGTCTATACCAACCAGGAGGCACTTTGTCCTGCCGGATTTACACACTGTCCCTCAACACAACTGTAAATTCATTGAGAGTAAGAGCCTTTTTCTATCCCAACACCTGACACAGATTCACATATAATGCAATGCGGACAATGGCTATGAAGGGTGCAGACGAGTGGATAAGTTTAAGAACCGATTTAATGTAATCTTAAGCCCTAAAGAATACTCAACCTCTGAAACGAACTCAAATGACACTGAGTCCTGGACACAAGGGTCCATGGCCCAGGTCCAGAAGCAATACCAACAACAGCCAACTGACTGACGGACGGAAACGCACAGGGCTTGGCCACCAACCCTGGCTAGTTTCCTGTGTCTAAAACCTGGCCCCAAAAGAGATATTAGTGAAAAGATGTATGCATAATGTTTAAAGCCATTTTTAAAAAAGCAAAGCTTAAGACGTTAAGAGGTGGGGGAAAGGTGCCTCGCACCCTAAGCATCCACTTGCCGGAACCACAGGCACTTGCTCCCGGCAGACAGAAGGGCTTTGCTGGGAGTGCTAGTCTGCTAGCGCCAGAACTCATCCTGCCTCGAGTTCTAGAACCCTGAGAAACACGAAGACCCCACTATAAACGGAAGATAACCGCTTGAAGGAAGACTCCAAAGTGATACTGACTTCTTAGAAACACACTTACAGTCATTATATGAACAAATGCTTTACAGGTGAGAGATGGGTTTTGGTAAATCTGTCCTCAAGCCAGCTCTTTCCTGACATTCAGTCAGTTCATTCGCTCACTCGTTGTGCATTTACTGCACATCTACAAGAGGACAAGCCCTGTGTTAGGCAAAGAAAAATATTGCGTAACGCGTTGTCCTTGTCCTCAAGAAACATGGTCGCATTCATTCTACAAATGTGCAGCTGAATTAACGCCATTAACCTACTTGTATTTCACAAGACAGAGCATGAGAGAAACGATTTTTTTTTGCTGTGATCTTGGTCAGCATTCTGTACGCGGTGGACGTGTTGTTCCTTCTTCGCATTCAAACACCACCAACGCCTCTTTTACTTGTAACTTTATTTGGCAAAGCAGCACTGCATAAACTGTTCAGTAACTAGGACACAGCTTACACAGCATGTTAAGTTCATATACATTATCAGCAGCAAATTAGAAACAGAAGGAATAATACTGAGCTACAAGTCTCCTATGATTTTTAAAGAGAAAAAGGAAGAACTACATCAGTTATGTCCAATCTGAACTGCTGAATATTAAGGGACATCACCTTCCATCTTCTTAAAGTTTAATATTTACAATCGCTTAGTTTTAAGGTAACGAAGCAGCTGATTGTATCTACAACATGCTATCTATGACACCACATCAAAAGCTTTAAAAAGGAAGCTCACCTCTATTTTCTTAGTAGCATCTAACAGACATCCAAAAATGAAGAATCTTAACTGGTGAATGGGGGTGTTATCTGATAAACAAAAGCAATCTGAAAAATTAACATTGGAACAGAATTAAGTGTCTAGAAAAAGAAAAACCTCTCCTCCAAATCAATTCATAAACTAAGTTTTCCATTTTACAGAACCCTTCCACTTAATATTTTAAAGTAAAATGTGGGCACATTAAAGAACAAGCGTATACTTTGTATCCTTTCTCTACCAATTTGGCTTTTCTGCCTCTTTGAAGAATTAAAAACCCTATAAAACCACACATTTTCATGCTGAAAATAATAGTGTAACAAAGTCCAAAACAAGCTGTGATGCTGTTGGTTTTCAAAAGCTCTGAGGACTGAGATGAGCAATCCACTGTAATATTATATACTGGTCAAGCTGACGTTGCTTTTACAGTTCGTCCCTGGGGGAAGAAAAGAGAAATATGTAAATAGGAGTTACGTACTGCAAGATTTGGCTTTCTAATAGTTTAGATACAATGGTTAAATCAGTAAAAAAAAACAACAACAAACCCCCAAGCAATATATTATTAAAAAAAAAAGAAAGCAAATGGTCTCAAATCCAAGCAAAAATGGAAATCAGCCATTTCAAACATGCTAATCCAGAATGAAGTATGAAACCTACAGGGTATGAATTCTTTCCTTTAAATTCCAAAGATAACTTTCTTCCTTCAAGACCACAAGTTCAGAGAAATTACTTTTAGGTCTAGAATCTTGCTAATACTACTTATTGTAAAATGATGATTTGAGTATTTAAGAATTCAAATAAATTTTTACAGTTGCAGTCACAAAATTGGACAAAAATTTAGCCTTTTGCTTAGAGTATCTGTTAGCCATTGTCGAGTGGGTCAATCTCAACCCAAACTCTTTGGGAGAAAAAGCATTGTCAGTAGGTATAATATACCTGTCGGCTGATTTCATAAGGCAGCTTTATTTAGCTCAAAAAGAAACCATGCGCTCGGCCAGGTGTAGCACTGTACCAGCAACTGCCAGTGAGAGGAAAGAAGGAATAAAAATGCAATCTCAAATAAATGGTACGGTAGGTAAATTATATCTCAGTAAAGCTGTTAAAAGTGAAAAAATAAAGCTGAAAAGCCTAAGAGCTTCATATCTGTGGGTAACCTGAGTGATAAAAACATTGTTAAACACTCAAGGACTTCAGGGGTTAAAAAAGGTTTGATGTTTACAAGAAATCTCAAATGATTCAGGAAAAAAATATTACATACATGAATAGAGAGGGAAGGAGAAAGCAAAAATGGAAAAATGTTATTGGTAACTCTAGATGAAGAGATTCAGTTCTTTGTACTATTCTTAAAATTGTTCTGTAATAAAAAGATTTTTAAAAGTTGTTAAAATAAACTTGAAAAAAGGGTAAATAAAGAGCTAAAATATCCCAGGTAAGTGGTGAACTAAGGGATTATCAAACAATGTTTTTTTAAATTAAATTTT
>VMDR010008765.1:0-35536 GCA_007922815.1 Macrotus californicus | reverse complement strand
TTTTATTAGTTTTCTCAAAAAAAAAAAACTTTTGGCTGAGTTGGATCTTTCTGCTACAGATTTTATTTCCATTTCATAAATGTTTGCTCTTGCTTTTAATATTTCCTATCTTCTACTTCCTTGGATAATTTTTGTTATTTGTTTTTAAATCCTTAGGTTGGATATTACTTCTGGGATGCTGAACCAGGGTCAGTTTTGCATTGTAGGGGCCATTTAGCAGAATCTGGAGACATTTTTAGGTTGTCACAGCTGGGGGGAGGATGATACTGGCATCTCGTGGGTAGCAGCCAGGGGTGCTGCTAAACACCCTACAATACACAGAAACGGCCCTCCCTCCCCCCGCCAACAAAGAACTTCCAGGCTAAAATGTCAGTGCTGATGAGGTGGAGAAACCCAGTTCTAGCTTTTGAATCTTTAGTCTTCCTTCTTTTCTACTAAAAGCACGTAACGCTAAAAATCTCTTGCTGATTGCTGCATCCCATTAATTTTTTTACTTAAGTCCAGTAAAGTTGACTTTCTTTTTATTGCACAGCTCTATAGACTTCAACATGGTGTAGGTTCATGTAGCTTCTGCCACAGCAGGGACACAAAGCAGTCTCGTCCCCCCAGAAAACACCCTCCTGTTGCTGTTTTGTAGTCGAACAATGATCCACTCTCTCTACCTAGAGGTTTTCCAGAACGGCATGTGAACAGAACCATATGGCATATAACTTCTTAGAAAAGGCTTGTTTCACTCAGCATAATGCCTTCGAGATTCCTCCATACTGTAGCCTGAATCAATGGTTCATTCATTTGCATTGCTGAGTCGTATTCTATTATATAGATTACTGCAATCTTTTTATCCATTCACACATTCCAGGATTGGGGGGAATGTTTCCATTCCATTGGCAATCATGAAGAGAACTGTTCTTTGTGTGCAGATATTTGTGTGAACATAAATTTTCATTCCTCTAAATACCCAGGAATGGGATGGCTGGATCATACGGAAAGTGCCCATTTAATTTTACAATAAACTGTCAACCTGTTTTCCTGAGGGGCTGTGCCACTTTCTCTCCCACGAGTAATGTTTGAGAACTGCAGTTGCTCCACAGACTCGTCAGCATTTGGTGTTGTTGGATTTTGTTCTGCTCTGTTTTGTTAGGCATGCTAACGGGTGTAGCGTTCTGGTTTTAATGTGAATTTCTCTAATGTCTAATTATGTTGAGCATCTTTTCTTGTGTTGGCATGCCATCTGTCCAGCTTCTATACTGAGGCATCTACTCAAATCTTTGTTTTTTTCCAAGTAAATTATTTGGGTGGGTTTTTTTTTCTTTTTGGCTCTTGACTTTTTTAGCAATATTATTGAGGTCTAATTGACATACAATGAACCGCAGATATTTAAAATGTACAGTTTGGTAAGTTTTGACCTATGTATACACACTCATAAAAATATCATCAAAGCCAGATAATGAGCATAAGCATCACTCCCAAAAGTGTCTTTGCCATCTCTTCCACTCTTCTTCCCTCCTTCAATTCCAAGGAAACCATTTATCTGCTCTCTGTCACCACAGACAAGCTTATATTTTCTAGAAATTTATAAAAATGAAATCATACGGTATGTGCTGTTTTGGGTCACTTCTTTCATTTAGCAAGATGACTTTTGAGATTCATCAATGTAATGTGTGTATCACTAGTTCATTCTTTTTTATTGCTTAGCATAGTTCCATCGCATGGATGTACCGCAGTTTACTTGTCCTTCACCAGTATGGGATTTTCTAGTTTTGAAGTAGTCATATACAAATATTTGTAGGAAC
Organism: Macrotus californicus; assembly: GCA_007922815.1. NCBI lineage: Eukaryota > Metazoa > Chordata > Mammalia > Chiroptera > Phyllostomidae > Macrotus > Macrotus californicus. The sequence continues at coordinate 33,743 of VMDR010008765.1, read as the reverse complement.
ATACACTATACTGTCCTCTTGGGTAAATACTTAGGAATAAAATGGAAGATCATATGGGAGATACATGTCTAGCTATTTTTTAATTTTTTTATTTATTGATTTCAGTGAGAGAGAGAGAGAGTGGGAAAAACACATGGACCTGCTGTTTCACCCAAGATGGAACATAGCCCGAGATGGTTATGCATTCATCGGTTGATTCTTGTAAGTGCCCTGACCAGGGACTGAACCCACAACTTTGGCACATTGGGACGACTCTCTAACCAGCTGAGCTACCTGGCTAGGGCAGGTTTAACTTTTTAAGAAACTGCCAAACTCCTTTCCGGAGTGGTTTATCCTTTTTGCGTCGCTACTAGAAGTGTCTAAGAGTTCCATTTCCTTCACATCCTTGCCATACTTGGTATGGTGGGTCTTTTGAATTTTAGCCATTCTAGGAGGTATACAGTGATATTTTACTTATATTTTGTGAATGATTAACGATGTTGTACACCTTTTATATGCTTATTTGCTATCTATATACCTACTTTGGTGAAGTGCCCTTTTAAATCTTTTGCCTATTTTTAATTGGACTATTCGTTTTCTTATTACTGAGTTTTGAGAAATCTTTAGCCCTTTATCAGGTACATACTGTGAAAATGTTTTCTTCCAGTCTGTGACCTGTGTTTTCATTTATTTAACAGTGTCTTTCCAAGAGCCAAAGGTTTTAATTTTGATGAAGTCCAACTTATTAATTTGTTCTTTTATAGATGTGCTTTTGGTGTCTTATTTAAATATCTTTGCCTGATCTGAGGTCACAGAAACTTTCTGCTGCTTCCTTCCAGTAATTCTATCATTTGAGGTTTTACATTTACTTCAGTGATCCACCTTGAGTACATTTTTTGTATGGTGAGAGCTAGGAATCAAAGTTTTGGGTTGTTTTTTGGTTTTTGGTTTTTTGCATATGGATGATCCATTGTTCCAACACCCCTGTTGGAAGGAATATTCTTTCCCTACTTGATCTTCGGTGTCCCTACCGATAAAATGGCTGCATGAACAGCTCTTTCTTCCTGCCTCACATGGCTTGGATAAGGATAGAATGTTGGCATGGTGCTCACTAGATTAAAAGCTATCTACGGGGAACATCTGAGACAGGGTACGCAGTGACTAGATGCGTGGGTTCTTGAGTGGGTCAGACCTGGTTCAATTTCTGGCATGAGTCTGAATCTTACCCACTAGTTTCTCTTACTTTTTACTCAGATTTTCAGATCTTCAGGAAGTTATTAAGTCTTTCTGCACCTCATGTTTTTCATCTGGAAAATGAGCTTAATAGATCCTTCCTTGTAGGATTTATTGGAAAACTGAATATGATAATGAATATAAAAAGCCAAGCACAGTGTCTAGAATATGCTAAGTATAAATAATAGCATCCACATTAATTTTTCACTGCTGTACCCTCATTGTCTAGCATAGTGCCCAATAAATTTGATTTAAATAATAAATAAAACCTGTCTATGAAAGCATTTGTATTATGTAAATCCCCCCTCACAGGTCAGAAATGTTGTTATTGCTGGTTTTTTTGTCGTTATTTTTATACTCCAGGCCCTCCCTGACCCCTGCTACACTGTGTGCTCCCCACTTTCATGGTATTTGTCATTCGTGAGATGCCAAACTATTTGTAATGTCCCTCCTCCCTATAGTATGAGCTCCTTAAAGGAGAGGATGAGCTGCACCTTGTTCATCTCTGTATCCTCCTCTTCCAGCCCAGTTCCTGACACAGGGCAGCCCTCACACCATGGTGGAATAGGGGGGTGTAAAGCGCAGCACAGGGAATGTGGTCAGTGATACTCTGACTGTGCCTGGTGCCAGGTGGGTACTAGGCTTGTCGGGGAATCACTTGGTAAGTATAGAAATGTCTAACCACTATGCTGTTCATCTGAAGCTAATATAACATTGAATGTCGAATGTAATTTTAAAATATTTTTAAAATAAAAAAATGTTGAAATAAAGGAACAAGGATTGAGAGAAAGGAGATTTTTTTAAAGGATTCTATTTTTTTTTTATTTTTTTTGCCAAATACCTAAGCAAATGTGAAGCAATATTCCAAGCCCTGGCCATGTAAACATAGGAAATTTCAAAGCTCTGCTCACTCCATGAGACCTCATTTCTATTTCTACTCTTCTATTCTTCACCACTGTCCCTAGCGCATCGGCGTCAGACCTTGCATGCAGCAGAGGTCCTCAAGCGACAAGACTGTCAATCCTTTGGCCTGACACCTAGTGGCTGAAGTGGGGAATGCAGGCTACTTTTCAAAACAGCTCCAAGGCAAAGGATCTCAAAAGGCATAGTATAGTCTCTTTAACATACAATCGCTCAGCTGAGGTGAAAGATCCAGGGCTTATCCCACGACCTGTGACCAGTTTCCAGAGGGGGCACGGGGGCTAGGGAAGCTCTATGCTATTAAAAATTGGAGAGAAATAAAATAATTATTTTTGATAGGTGTGAATATACTAAAAACCATTGAATTGCACACTTTGAGTAAATTATATGGTGTATAAGTTATATCTCAATAAAATTGTTTCTTTTTTTTTTTAAGTAAAAGGATCAAGAAATTTAATGGACTCCATCACTTAATCTTTTTGTTTTGTTTTGTTTTGTTTTGTTTAGGGGGAGAGGGTGTTTATTTTAAAATCAGTTAATCAATAATTTTTTTTAAATAATGATTTTTGGTAACTTTTAATAACTCAGTAAGTAACCCTCAGCATATTACAAAAACAGAAGTCTTTAGTCTTTTTCACAGCATTTGTCTTTTTAAAAAAGAAAAGCAAAACAAATTAAAATCAAGAACTTAGATTTTTAGATCAGTCTCCGGCCTATCAGGAGGCCCTAGGTGGGCCAAGAACAACACCCGGAGGGTCCTCAGTCTGAGCCCCCAGGAAGATTCTGTGTCTCTAAGTCCACAGAGAGAGTCTGAGCATCTCGGAGAACGTGGAAAGGGCTTGCAGGTCACACAGAGAGAGATGACCCAGCCTCTCAGCGAGAGAACTCGGACAGGAGGGAACGTGGCTGTTGCCTGTCACTTAATATCTCCTGCTGGTCAGGGAGGGGAAGGCGAAGGCAAAGGACTCTACTCAGAGCCATACACACACCGTCTCATTTAAGTCTCACGACCCCATCTTGTCCTGGACACTGTTATTGTCATTATTTCCTCTTCACCATGGAGGAGACTGAGGCTTACAGAGGCTTATTTGCCCAAAGTCACACAGCCAGGGGTGGCAGAGGAGGGGTTTGACTTTCCTCTGCACCATTCTGCCTCCCCGTGCATCTATTTTACATCCACTTTATGGTGAGGCTGAGTTTCTGATGTTACGCGCACTTTATAGGACATGAGGGTCTGCCGTATAATTAATGCACATGCACTTGTTTCCTAGAACTCAGCACTTGTTTCCTTGTTTTAAAGTTATGGTTGAAGTTTATGGTTCTTGCATCTTTATGCTCTGGTGTTGGTTTTATCTGTGATTATCCAATGGAGCCCCAGAGGAGACGTGCTTCTCTGTAAGGACAGTCCACCGCAGGGGTGGCTTCACCTGGTGAGAACAGCCATCCGGGAGTTGGGGAGCCATGCTCGACTCTGCCAGGGGAGAAGGGACACCTGGGAAATGTGGGGTTTTGAAGACCAGAAATGCAGTAAAAATGATGATGCAAGTAGAAAGGTTCTGATAGGGAAGACTTCAGATGACAGGCCAAGTAGTCTGTACTTTACCCTTTGAGCAAGGCATGTTTTCCTAGAGGGGAGTGCCATTATCTCCCTGTGTTTTAAAAGCACTCATCTTGTTTGGAACAGACCAGGAGGCACCCTGAGGAGAGAGGGGCGCCTCTGGCTGCTGGGGTCTGCTGGAATAAAGGCCATCTACACACAGGCTTACATGTGGCCGAGGCAAGTGTCCCTGGCCTAGTGCTGTCCAGGGTCTCTCCTCTCTTGCCCCTGGTCCTGCTTCTCCAGCAGATCCTCCTCTGTATTCTGTGCTGTCCTCTCTGAAGCAGCCTGGGTTGGAATCCCAGCAGTATGCCTGTGGTCAGCTCCTCTGTGCCTCAGTTTCCCTACCTGTAAAAGGGGATGACACTAGAACTCACCCTGTAGGATTGTCGTGAGGATGAAAATGAGCACACATGCATGAAAACCTTAGAAGGGAGCCCGGAATGAAGCAAGCATTATGTGGGCCTTCACTCTTGTCCCTGTTACTCAGGCCAGACCACCCAACTCGGGGCTGATGGGAGTTCTCAGGCTCTCCACCAGCATCAGATCAGGGGTGGGACTTCAGATGAAGTCTTCACCCCTGGTATTTCTGCAGCCCTGTCTCCTTTTACTCTTCCCGCTCCTGAGGGACGTGTCTGTGTGAATGCTCAGGCTGTGCTTCTGCTCAGAATTCTCTGTTTCAATATGTGCGGCTGTCTGGAAACTCCTGGGGATACTTTGTCCACCTTCTTTGCTCATTGTGCTGCAGAAGGAGAGGACTTGGAAGACATCTAAGTTTTCAGTGGAGAGAGAACAACTTTCTTTCCACTTGTTTTGCCGTGTATAATACACAGCCACATTTCTGGCCCAAACTTTCAGGGAAAAAAAACCTTTCAAGTTTTAAATTCAATTATTTATCTGTTTATATTTAGAAACAAAACCAATGATCATATTCCAGGGTATTATGTTGTGTACAGATATCATTATTGCTTTCTAGAGTTACACTTTTAATGCATATGCATAAATAAAAGAATTAAAAACATTTATATAGATACAGAATTAGTACTACCCATGTATAATGCACATTCTTATTTTTCCCTGAAAAATTTGGGCCAAAAAGTACACTTTATACACAACAAAAATACAGTAACCAAGGGGCTTCTCAGAAGCAGCCATTCCATGCTATTTCCCTGGTATCTGTAGAGCCTCCCAAAATCTTAGCAGGCTGATAAAAAGAAAAAAAGGAAACCCTCTGCCTCCAGATCTTTACTGGGTGGCTGCTTTTAACTGTTTCCTGCCCACTTTTGGGTGCACCACACAGACCTTCCCAGAGGCTCCCTTCCCTGCACTCTGGCTCCTTCCAATCAGAAGGCGGTTGCCAAGGGAACCACAGGTACCACTCTTACCACCTCCCTGAATCAAGGCCTAATCTACATTGAAAGAAATTTCCGTTCCAGAGCTTAGCAGATTTCAGCGTTTTGCAGCCCACCTAAACTCTGGTGGTAGTCACTTCTTCCTCCCAGGGGCTGGCCTGCCTCCACAGTGGTTACTGGTAAATCTGCTTTGCCTGAATGTTCACAGTGCTACTGAGATTTGCTTATAGGGTTAGTTTGGTTAGCTGACCCCTGCTGAGATGTGAATGACAGAGTAGAAAGACAATAAAAGCTGGTTGGCAGAGCCATGCAAAGACTGAATGAGATGATGCAGGTAAGGTGGTTGGCACAGAGCAGGGACTCAAGAAAAAGCCATTCAGAGGATAAGTGACAGTTGTCCAGTAAGGGCGTTGTGACGTGGGGAACATATAACCTCAGTGTCAGGGGACTTAGCCTGGGGATGTTTCTCAAATACATCATTTGGAGTCCTCCCATCCCCTGACCCCTCTGCAGTGTGGATTGTCTACAAGTATCTGGTGTCCTGGAGGGGAAAGAGAACCAGTCACCTAACTGCAGATGCCTTTCTGAAGCTCTCATCTGGAAACGGTGCTGTGTCTGATTTGTAAGTGGACTCACCAAGGCTTTCAAAGAGCAAAAGCCCACTCTTGCCTTTCGGGGTTCCCCATGTTACCACCAGCCCCAGGCTGCTTCCCTGCTCCTACACTCCACCCCACCCCCATGCATAGGATCCAGGGGCCTTCTCCGCATCCCAAAGCCACAGGAGACTGGGCAGTCGGACTGCTTGCCTGGTAAACGCAAGTCTTCCAACAAGCCAGGCAGACGTGGTATCACCTTCTATGGTCTGGCCTCAGGAGTCACAGGGTGTCGCTTGTGCTGCATTTCGCTTGTCCAAGTTGTCACAAAAGTCACTCAACTTCAGGGCAGGGCGGGGGGGGGGGCACAGACCTCATCTCTAAATGAGAGTGGTGTACCAGTAGGTCACTGCATTTGTTTGTAGGGCTGCCATAACAAAATACCACAGACTGGGTGGCTCAGACAACAGAATTGCATTGTCTCACAGTTCTGGAGGCCAGACGTCCAAGATCAAGGTGTCTGCAGTGTTGGTGCCTCCTCGGGGCTGTGGGAGAGGATCAGCACCGTGCCCCTCTCCTAGCTTCTGGAGGGCTGCAGCAATCTTTGCTGACCCTCGGCTTGTGGATGTGTCACCTGGATTTCTACCTTCGTCCCCTTGTGGTGTTCTCCCGGTGTGTCTAAATTTCCCCCTTTATAAGGACACCAGTCATACTGGATTAGGGGCCCACTCATCTCCAGTATGACCTCAACTTAGCTAATTATTGGGTTGGCCAAAAAATTCATTTAGTTTTTTCCATACAATGGCTCTAGCAGTTGTCTTTAACTTCATTTGACACAATTTTGTTACATTGTATTGTGATAGCTGTCACATCAGCAAGCATTTTTTAAAAACTTAGCAAAATTGGCACGTTATTGTGCAGCCATTTTAATATTGAACATGGAAGAAAATACGCAACATTTCGGCGTATTGTGCTTATTTCAAGAAAGGTGAAAATGGAACTGAAATGCATAAAAAGATTTGTGCAGTGTGTGGAGAAGGTGCTGTGACTGATCGAATGTGTCAAAAGTGGTTTGCGAAGTTTCTTGGTACTATTGACATTTTGGCCAAATAATTCTTCTCTGTGAGGCTGTCAATGGGGACATTGAAAGATGTTTAGCAGCACCCCTGGCCTCTATCAACTCGAAGCCAATAGCAGGAGATAGCCAACATACTCAAAACATCCAAATCAATAAAGTTATTGGTGAAATGGAAAATGTATCTTTGGAAAAACTAAACGGACTTTTTGACCAACCCGATACATCTGCAGTGAACCTATTTCCAAATAAGGTCACATTCTGAGGTACCAGGAGTTAAGACTTGAACATATGAATTTGGTGGGGAGGGGACACAATTCCGCCCATAACAGTCACATTATAAGAAGAACGTGTGGGCTGGGAATTGTTATTATAGTCATCTTCGGAAGATACAATATCCCACAGGCATTCTACCTCAATGGCCAATTAATTTCCACACTTTATAGGAAGCCTCTAATCACACAGAGAAGTTATTGCAAATGGTAGACGTTTCCCAACCGCTTTTGCAATCTCAGGATTCTCTTTAATTAAACAGACGTGTTAGGACCCCTTCCATTCTAAGAGCTGCACAGCCTGCACAGCAGCTTGTTAACTTGAAATACACTTTTAAAATCATTCAGTGAAATCCAAATCAATCATTCGCAGAACTCCTGAGGCATCTGCTAAACATGATTTGGAAGCCTCGGGTCCCGTCCGACAGGAGGCCCAGAAAGAGTCTGCGCAACCACGGGCATTGGCCTGGAGTGGATGCCCAGGCTCACCGAGAGCCCCTGGGCCCGTCCCAGCACAGGACTCCCCACCACCACCCCGTCTTCCACTCCAGAAACCGTGGGCTCCACAATCTACAAGGTTGTCTCCAAAGTTGCATCTCCTCTCACCCCTGTGCCCCCAAACGAACAAGAAGTAAAAGTAGCATGGGCTTGAAGACCACGTTTGGATATGTGCAGGCCCACCTGTATGAAGTGCCTGGAATAGGCAGATGCATGGACACCAGAGTAGAAAAACAGCTCCTCCCGATGGAGGGGCTAGGGTGGGCGGCAGGAAAGTGGGGAGTTGCTGTCTGTTGGGTGCAAGGTTGAGAGTTTCTGTTTAGATGATAAAAGTGTTCTGGGAATGGGTAGCGGGATGGTTGTACAATACTGTGAATGTCCTTAGGGCCTCTGAGTTTTACACTTAAAGAGGATTAAAGCGGCAAATTTTATGTTATGTGTATTTTATCACAATATTTTTCAAAATAAGTCCCATTTTCCCTGACCAGTGTGGCTCAGTTGCCTGGGCGTCGTCTCACAAAGCAGAAGGTCGCCGATTCAACACACTGTCAGGGCACGTGCCTGGGTTGCAGGTTCAGTCCCCAGTCAGGGCACGTAGGAGAGGCAGCCAACTGATGTTTCTCTCTCACTTCGTTCTCCCTCCCTTCTCCTCTCTCTAAAAATAAATAAATAAGACCTTTTTAAAAAATAGATCCCGTTTGGGGCAAGTGCTGAGCTATGAAATACCAAGACAATTAAACTTCCCTGAGGGCCCATCAGGGTCTAAAGCCCTTTTATATCTCTTAACTTATTGAACCCTTTTTTAAAACTCTAAAAATTGGGTACAATAGTTGCCATTCTCCAGAGAAAAAAATAGAGGCCCAGTGAGGTAAACTGCTCAAGGTCACAGGCTGGGTGAATGGCAGGCCCAGGTCTGTCTCTAAAATGCAGGCAAAGCAGTCCACTCCAGCAGCAGGCCCTTTAAAGAGTAGAAATTTTCTCACAGCACAGACTCCGTGGACTCCAGAACTGGAGGGACTCCTAGGGGTCTGGTTTAACCTCCTCAGAGAAGGGGAAATCTACAGGTTTGCCTGGCTCTTGGACCCAGACCAAAGATTTTGGATGTGATTGGTTTGCTCCCTTTGTCCCCGTTCCTGAGGAGACTGTCGTCAGGTGAGGGGGGAAGAGTGTGGACTCCACCCTCCCCTCCTGTCCCACGCATGTGACCTTGAGTACTTATGGAGAAGTAACTTAACTTCTCCATATCACATGCATATGGTCACAATCAAACACGACCTGCCTGACGAGGACTGACAAGAGGGAAGGCCAAAGGACGGGAAGCGCCCAGCGCAGAATAGGCTGCCATCATGTTTTCCCAGGACAAACACACAGCCAGCCCTGCCGCAAATCGGAACGAGAGATAAATGACAGTGCCCGCTCTAGAGACAGACTGCTGCCCGGGGTGGGGGTATTATTAGTGTTAGTTACAGCTTTGTTGAGACAGAACTGACATACAGTCAACTGCGCATGTTCAAAGTGCACAACTCGATGAAGCTGGATGTATGTACGCCCCCCTGGAACCATCACCACAATCAAGATAATAAACATCTCCATCTCCCCGGAAAGTTCTCATGGCCTTGGCAGCCTCCACTGCGGGCACTCCCCACCCCCGTTTCCTCTCTCCAGGCAGCCATTGATCTGACTCCCATCAGTAGAGGTTAGCTTGTGTGAGGCGGGATTATATATAAATGGAATCACACCGTCTGTACCGCTTTGTTTCTGACTGCTTCCGCGCAGTGCAGAAATATATCCATGTGGCGGCACGCACAGACGGCTCATTCCTTCCTGTTCAGGTCAGTGTTAGTCCGTTGTATGGGTGTGCCGCTGCTTATCAGCTCACCTGTTGATGGACATTTAGGTTGTTTCCAGCTTGGGGCTATTACAAATAAAGCTGCTGGCAGCATGCGTGCACAGGTCTTTGTGGGGCTGTATGTTCTCTTCTCTGTTGGGTAAAACCTAGGAATTGCCATTCCCATGGTAAGTGCACACTGAACTGTTTGAGAATCTGCCCAATTGCTTTCCACCATCGTTTTCCTTTCCCACCAGCTGAGTATGAGACTCCCAGTTCCTCTAATACCCTCTCTGACATTTGATATGGCTGGGGGGGTTTTCACGTTAGCCATTCCAGTGGGGGCACAGTGGTATCTCGCCGGGGCTTTAATTGTCACTTCCCCGATGACTAATAACGTTGAGCATTTTCTCACGTGCTTATTTGCCATCAATATACATCCTTTGGTGACATGTCTTCACATCTTGTCAGTCCCCGCCTCATGGGGTGGTTGTGAGCGTCTCTCCCACCCCAGTGCCCTGTCTGCCTGCCCCACACTTGTTCCACAGAGCCTTACAGGCAGGGCCTCTCCACCTATTCGTTAGATTCCTCCATCCTGGAAGGACGCTCTCCCCACTCGTGCACACACACACTCACACATCACACAATTCCATTCCCCCTCCAGCCGTGGAGGCAAGAGACAGGCATCAGGAGCAGAGGCATATCGGTCTGGGTACCCAGGGACAACATTTGACAGTCTGTCTCTCAGGCCCTCTAAATCACTCCTGAAAGACACTTGATACATTAAGATGTTTTTCTCTCTGCTTAGAATTCCAACCTGTTTGTTTCCCAGGTGAATGCTGTCTGTGCATGGCAGGGGGAGGGAAGGAGCCACTGAGCTGCTGCTGAGGCCGTTGAAACCCCTGAGTCAGCACATCATCCCCACCCCAGTCCCCTTCCCTGCCGCCCCTAAGCACTTCCAGGACTCTCTGAGGGAGCAGATCTGGCAGCATCCCCCAGCCCCCTGCAGCCCCCAGGCACTGCTTACTTCCCCCCTCAAGCCCCTCAGGTCTCAGCAGCTTTGATGTGTAGCCTGAGCCACAGGAAGGTGTGGATACTCCCACCGGGAAAAAGAAAAAGCCCTGAGACCAGACCAAGCCAGGCCTACGGAGTGCTGGGGAGCTGGCCAAAATGACAGGATAGACATCTGGAACCCAGGCTGGGAGGGTGATGTGGGGTTCCAAACAAATCACCCCAAGCTGAGCCTCTGTGGTATGCATGTTATTTTGAGCTAAAGGCAACTTCTACCCCTCCCTTAACTACCTAGAAGAACTTGAATTATGCTCACACATAATAAGAGATGATCGGAGATAGCCTTTGTTGACCTACCTATATGACAAGGCAAACTACTGATTACCCACCACGTGCTCTCTCGGCAATGACCTTCTGAGGCCCCAAGGCACCTCGCCTCATCCCTACTGCAGAGTGGCTTTATACCCAGTTTTCCTTTCTGTCCCTGAACTCCTTGTGCACGTGGGGTCTCTGACTCTCTCGTGTACGTGGGGTTCCCGCACGTACGTAAGTATTAAATTTGGTTGTTATCTCTCGTTAACCTGTCTCGGGTCTATTTGATGATTTGACCGTCCCGAAAGAAATCTGCGGGTGAAGGGAAGTTTCTCCCTCCCCTACAATGACGAGCCAGGTCCTGCACAGCCTGGCCCCTGGGCTGCAGAAGTGCCGCGGAGCACACCATGGACTTGGGACCGTGCCCTGGTGAACTAGTGAGTTAGAAGGTCAGCCCAGAGCAGTGCTTCAGACTGTAGTCCTCAGAACAGCTACTGGGGTCACTGGAGAACTTGCTAGAAATGCAAATTCTCACACTCCACCGGGAGACTCTGGGGGTGGGGCCCAGAGGCCTGCTTTAACCGACCTCCCTCCCTCCCCCGTGACCCTGATGCAGCCCTGAGTGTAAGACTGCTGGCCTTGCAGAGGGAAATTCTATGCACTGAAGGGTGGATCTAAGAAGCCATCAGTCTTCTTCAAGGACAAAGGTAGAAGCCGCTGTGTTCACAAGCCAAGCACAAGTTTGAGAGACAGATGAATCCTGGTTCCCACCCTGCCACTTCCTAGCTGTGTGACCTTGAGCCTTTCTAAGCCTCTCCTTCCTCCTCTGTAAAAACTGGACACAGGAAACCATATAGTGTTATGCTGATGATTTAAAGAGGTAGTACGCATGGACACATATTAAGCAAAAAAGAACAGCTGCATATACCTGCCATGAGCCCCAATGAGGACTAGGGACACACCAGACAAAGTGGTCCCCTCCTCATACCTCTTTACCGTCATCCTTGGTAAAGTGCTCATACTTACTTTCCAAATCTAAGAGAACAACTTTGAGAAGGGCATTGACCTGGGCAAAGGGCTCCCTGGAGTTATGCAAAATGTACCCATAATGGTCCTGACAATGTTTATTATTATGAAGCACACACCCTTACGGCACAAAGCAGAGTACACAGCCCAGGTACAGCAGAATGCAGGGGCCAGTCTCCAGAAGGTAATACCTGGTGTCTTCTGGAACATCTTTTCCTCTATTACCCACAAAAATAACCTCAGCCTCCATCCTGGCTATCTGGGGGCAGACTGGGCTTCTCTCCAAAATTTCCTACTATTTTCAGGGGAACTTCCACTCTCCTGGTCACTTCTTGCTCTGAAGCCGGTTCTCAAGGCCCTCCCACATTGCACTTCCCACCCCTGCTGTCCTATGGCCTACTATCCTCAGGAACTCAGTCCCTCTACCTTTGTGCCCTAAGCATCGCTAGCCTGAGCCTGCTGCAAATAGCTGACCTCACTGAGGGTGATGGAGGTTACAAAATAACATCCAACTGGAAACGTTGGAAGTTGAATGGCCATCTCAGAGTTCCTCAACCAGCCCAACACCGAATTTGTCATTAGTCATTATTCTCCTGGGTCCAAAGCTGGCTGCCCTGTTTGGAGGCCCTTCATTTCTCTACCAGGAACGTCCTTTCATCTCCTCTTTTCCCTGAGTCTTACAAGACCCTGAAAACTACCTTCCTCATGAGCTGCCAATGAACAGTTGTCCGATTCCCCCTGGTTTGTTTGCAAAGCAACTTCATTCCAGATGGAGCTCCCTCCTTCCAGGCCATGTGAGGTAGGGGTAGGGAGTGAGCCTTCCCTCGAATAATCAAAAAGCCTAGTTACAGTGTCTTCAAAAACAAAAGAGCAGCCTTGTTTCTGTTGGGCACCCTTCTCACCCCCACTTGGGGTATCAAAGAGGCTGTAGGCATTTCTGCTTTTAAGTAGTGATTTTCCCCCTTGCTATTACACATATGCAATGCACAGAAACCCCCTGGAAATTCCTCAGGTTTTTATTAAAAATTCCAGATGGTGCAACAGAGATTTCAAACACTACAACTTCTGTTAACAACAGGAAATTAATAACCAAATGACTTGCAGTCATTGTCATCTGGATTGGTGACAGTACATGAAAAAAAAGGAAGCAGGGTAACAGTGTTTGAGGCACAGAGTTGTGGAATCAGCAAGGCCTGGCTTTGAATCCTGGCTCTCCCATTTATTAGCTGGGACACCTGTTGGGGAAGTCACCTAAACTCTCTGTGTCTCAGTTTCCTCATGTGCAAAATGGAGAAATAACAGGGCAGTCACTTCTACTATAATGCAACTGCATCCCGCTATGTGTTAGTATAATAGAAAAATATTCTTGGTCCTGGTTTCTGGCACAGAGTTCCCCAAACCCTTAGAATTTCCCAAGTTATAGGAGAGTCTCTTGTTATTTCCAATAATCCACTTTCAATCATACCTCAGTTTATGCTAATGAGGTGATTTGGAATGGAGCCCCCGGGATTGCCTTCCAGATGTGACCTGTCACCAGAAAGACCAAGTGATTAGACGATTGGAACTTTCAGCCCCACTCCCAATCCCTGGGGTGGGCAGGGAGCTGAAGATTAAGCTCTATAAATATTCTTGAATGAGATTTGATGAGCTTCTGGGCTGGTTAACACATGGAGGTACTGGGAGGGCGATGTGCCTGGAGAAGACATGGAAGCTCTAGGCTCCTTCCCCTGCCCCCCACCCCACCCCCCATAATTTGCCCTATGCATTTCTTTCAGTTGGCTCTTCCTTGAGGAGTTCTGTGAGCCAGTCTAGCAAGTTAAGCCATTCTAGCAAACCTTAAGAGAGGGTCGTGGGAACTTCCCATTTATAGTATGTCAGTCAGAAGTATGAGAAGCCCGAGACTGGTGACTGGCATCTGAAGTGGGGGCTTGCTGGTGGGGCTGAGCTAACTCTTAGTAGTTAATGTGGGAAATGAACTAAGCTGTTGGACCCCAGCTGATGTCTGGAGAATTGGAGAATTGCTTGTGGTGTTGGAAAACACTATGGACTGTGGATAGATGGAGAGTGGTCTATATATACAATGGAATATCGTTCATCCTTAAAGAAGTGGGAGAGGGTGGTGGGTGGAAGTGGAAGAGGGGATAAGAGGGATAAATGGTAATGGAAAAATACAATAAAAATAAACTATTAAAAATAATAAATAGCCCTGGCTGGTGTGGCTCAGTGGATTGAGTGCCAGCCTGTGAACCAAAGGGTCACCAGTTCAATTCCCAATCAGGGCACATGCCTGAGTTGAGGGCCAGGTCCCCAGTGTGGGGGGGGGGTGGGGGGCGGGTGAGAGGCAACCACAAGTTACGGTTTCCTTCCCTCTCTTTTTCCTTCCCCTCTCTCTAAAAATAAATAAATAAAATCTTTTAAAAAGACATAACTTTCAAAAATAATAAATAAAAATTCAAAAGAAAGAAATTCTAACACATACTGCAACATGGGTAAAACTTGAACACATTATGCTAAATGAAACAAGACAGTCACAAAAGGACAAATACTGTATGATTCCACTAGTACTAAAACCAGAAAAACTGGCATTCATGCTGCCTGTCATCTACCAGCCCCAATAAGCAGAGACAGGGACTGAATCTTTATGGGCGCTTTATTCAGATGGCTGGTGATCTGAGAAGACGGCGGATTTGTACCCTAACAGACTGTCTTGAATTCCATTTTAAAATGGCCCTTTTTATAAGGAGAGAAAACGGGTAGCTAAGGGGTGTGGAATTCAGGAAAAAGTTAGTCAGATAAAAGTTGCAGCATTCTTTCATCTGGGTCCTGGGAGGTGGCCTTCATCTACTGTGCTCACCCTGGAGCACGATGGCTCAGACACCACCTTGATTGCTCACAGCCCTCCTGAGCACAAAGGTGGAGCTGTTTATGGTCTCCTGGAGTCAGGGTGGGTCATAGCTTCAGTCCTGGAACAATAGCTTTTTACATGCATTGATTACCAAGCTTATTAGCTATTACCTGAAACCAAAATTTTTCCAACACGTGAGTACCCCCTTAAAAGGTGAAACTACCTTCTAAGTAGTAAGGGGAGGGAGGGCAGAAGTTTCTCTTGAGCCCACAGGGTCTTGGTTGCCTTTAACTCAAAACAATTCACATGCCAGAGGCACATCTTGGGCTGACATGTCCTGAACCCCGACAAATTCCACTACCTATGTGCAGCCATTCTTCTGTTGTGCTTATTTCCAAAATGCAGATTTGCTTCAATGCCACAACTTCCGTTCATAGAGACAGAAATTTGAATGGTGGCTTCCAGGAGCTAGGGGTGGGGCGGGGGCTGGGAAACTGGTGTTCAATGGGTTCAGAGTTTCAGTTCTATAAGATGAAGTGTTCTGTGCGTGGACGGTGGTGACGGTAGTACAACAGTGTGAATGTACTTATGATGGGGGATTCAGGGGTTGGACAATTTTAGTTCAGGTCATAGCTAATAAGCTTGGTAATCAATACATGTAAAAGCTATTGTTCTAGGAACTGAAGGTATGACCCACCCTGACTCCAGGAGACCATAAGCAGCTCCACCTTTGTGCCTCAGGAAGACTGTGAGCAATCAAGGTGGTGTCTGAGCTGTTGTGCTCCAGGGTGAGCACAGTAGATGAAGACCACCTCCCAGGACCCAGATGAAAGAATGCTGCAGCTTTTATCTGATTAACTTTCCCCCTGAATTCCAAATCCCTTACCTACACTTTTCTTCTCCTTATAATAAGGGTCAGTTTACAAGGGAACTTAAGACATAACCTGCCATCTGTTAGGGTACATAACCTGCCATCTTCCCAGATCACCAGCCATCTGAATAAAGTGCCCATAAAGATTCAGTCCCTGACTCTAGTTATGAGTTCTGGGGGTGACAGGCTTTTCTGGTTTCACTTAGTACCGGTGAACTGTACAGAACTTAGAAATGGTTAAGATGAAAAATTCTAAGTTATGTGTATTTTATCACAAACTTTTTAATTAAAAATACATCACTCCACAAAAGCCACAGGGCCAATAGAACAATGAAGTTAGATCACAACACTCAAAGACTTTATCAGTGACACGTTAAAAAAGAAAATTAATGAAAATAATAGCACAGTTTTACACGTTAAGTGACTAAGATATACATAAATACTACAAAAAGCATAATGCTGTACCTTGAAAAAATGCTTTTAGTTTGCTTGTGGAAGTGGGCATCACGAAGGTTGCAGCTTCAGAGTCACCGTGAAGTAGTGGCGGGAAGGTCATCAGAGGTGATGTGTGCCTCATGACACACAGAACATGCGGTGAACAGAGGAGGCAGCAGATGTGTGAGGTGTGTGCATTAGGTGTGTTCTGTTTATTCCTACATGGCTTGGTTCACCTGGGTGCAGTAGGGGGATCACCTAGTGTTTCTCCAACAGGAAACTACACACAAGCAAATGGCAAGTTGATGTTAAGCTCAAATGGTTCCCTAACACATCTATGGCATCGCAACAAATCCACATTTTTTTTAAATAAGCACAACAGAAGAACGACTGCATGTAGGTGGTGGACTTTGTCGGGGTTCAGAACATGTCAGCCCAAGCTGTGCCTTTGTGGTGTGTGAATTACTTTGAGTTAAAGGCAACCAAGACCCTGTGGGCTCAAGAGAAACTTCTGCTCTGCCTCCCCTTACTACCTAGAAGAATTTGAATTAGAGGCCTTGCCCACAATAAGAGATTATCAGCGATAATCGTTTTGACCTATCTAGAGGGCAGGGCAAACTTCTAATTACTGAATATCTGTTCTTCTTATCATTCCACAATGACCCTTTGAAGGACCTAAGGCATCTTACTTCATCCTTAGCTCAACAGGCCATATACACCTCATTTTTACTTTCTGTCTCGGACTCTCTCGTGCGTGTGGGGTTCCCATACATATGTATGTAATTAAATCTGATTATTTTCTTTTGTTAATCTGTCTCATGTCTGTCTGATTATCAGACCAGCCTGAAAGAACCTTGGAAATAGAAGAAAGTTTCTTCTTCCCCCACAAATTAAGACAAGGATTATGTGGCAAAATACATATGAAATTCTTAATAGTACCTAGGACACAGTAACTGCTCAGAAGTAATGGTGCTGATTGTGATTATTGGGACAATGGCAGCGGTCACAGTGGGCCATGGTTATTATTCATATTGTTACACCAAAGACAGTCACCCAGAGCTGAACCAAGGGACACTACACACCTGATTTACAGATGGCAGAACTGAGGCCCAAAGAATCTGAGAAAGCTCTCAAGATCACACAGATGTCCAATTCAGGGAGTTAATTAAAAATATATATACAGATACAGAATTTGCATTGTGTTCCCTGGTTGCCTGGTGGTTAATTGCTTTGCCCAGGTCAACAGCACTATCAGAAAAATGCTCTCCACCTTCAAGGGAATTTGAGCCCTTTTAAAAGGCAAAGGAAATGGGGAAAACTTTCAGTTCTGTCTGAAAAAGCAAGACTAATTTTTCTGGTGGTTCCTATTAACTTGAAAAGAGCAGATCTGCCCATCAAATGGCATTTTACCAGCTGATCAATTTGGTGTCATTCTCATTGAATTAAATCAAATTGAAATGTAATTCCCTTCCCGGAACAAATCCCCCTGCAGGGACTCACTGCGCAGAAGTGTTTGACCTTGTGCTGGCTGCCTAGAGGGCTTTCCAGAAAGCTGTAGGTACAAGCAGAGTCTGCAGAGCTCATGCCCTGCTGGACATAGCCCTCTCATCTGACTTCTAGGCTCCACTGCTTCACACTCCTGGGTCAATAGAGATGCCCAGGTGGCTTCTGTTGACCCCTCCGGGGGCATGGTCAAGTACCTGAAGGTGGGCTCATACCTCAGAAGGTGAGCTGGTATATACAAAGGAGCAGGACAGAGTCACAGCTGGAGAGCTCCTAGTATATAGGAAGCCTTATACAAATTAGGAAAAGGCTTCCCCTCCAGGTAGAGAAATTACAAAATGGTACCCTGCCCCCCATGATAGGGAGAAGGTATTCCATCCTGTGGACTATGGCAGCCCCAAATGAGGGCGCAAAGATTAGTGATTGGTAAGTTCAGCCCCTCTCACCCCCCACCAGCCTCAACCTACCCAACCACAGGAAGTAGTGCTAGTCGCCTCCCTGCTGGGGCCACCACAGTAGGCTCTGTTCTGAGAGATCCCTGGAGCAGAGGCTCAGCTCTGGCAGACCATGTGGATGGCTCAAAGTATCCAGTGGCTATTGGCTGAACCGGCTGCAATTATTCCCACCAGATCCTGGGAGACCCCATGAACAAGCCCGTAAAACATTCTGTCCCCAGAACTCCCCATGGAACCTGAGGTTGTATAACTCTGACCTGTGGCCCACCTGCCCTTTATCCATCCCTCCATTCCCTGCCTTGGGAGCCAGAAGACCTGGCATCAAATCTTGGCTCTACTGACTGATGACTTGGGCCAGTGACTTAACCTCTCTGAGCTTTAGCAAAGCAGTAATAAGACCTGTCAACAGCACATGGGAGTGGGTCTGAAGTCTGGAAATGAGGATGCCTTCTGTGTTAGTTTACTAAAATCCATGCAGAAGGATGAGCTGTGTCATCTCTTGGCATGAACCAAGAGATGGCCTGAAACTATGGTCCAAAGAGATGGTGACTGAAGAATTTGGGAAGACCCCAAACGCCCATCATGGTATGGTCACAGGGAGACAAGAGTGAAGGGTGAAGGTAATTGAGGAAGCAGAAACCTAATTAACTAAATGAGTTGGCAAGATAGTGCAAACAGAGAGAGCATGCCTAGCCTGGAGCAGAGATAAGGGGAGCCTAAGGAGCCAGGAGCTGGCCATATTTATTCTGCAATAAAACTCATAAAGTTGATGTCAGCCTCAGAGGCCTCAGAGCAGCCAACCATTCGGCCTTCTCCTGCAGACATCCAACCTCCCATCCGCTTTTTTCGAGCCGCAACAATCCTGAGTCCCAGCATTGCTAAAATAAGGAAAGAGCAAAGTGTCTGGCACGTAGCAGGTCGCTAATGAACTAACATTCCCTTCTCACTCTGTTCCTTCTTTTTCTAAAATAATAACCAACGTCAAGTCTTCCTGGCCACACAAGCATCTCCTCCTGGACTTCCCTGACACCCGTGCTCGTCCCTGCTCTGGAGTAACTATCCTCTCCCGTGTATGCACCCATTGCATTCTTTTCCTCTGTGCCCAGTGGAGTGTCACTGGTATTGGCAAGGAACTGCCCTCTGTTCTAAAGTTAGTGGGGAAGGCAAAATTAGTCAAATGAGCACACAAATATCAGCTTGCAAGTGCCAAGTGCTGTGGAGGGAAGGGAAGAACAGATGTAGCAGACGCTGTGGTGTGTCCCCCCAGACCTCCCTTCAGAACTGAGACTCCCAGCCCCCCAACTGCCAAGACTGTTGGAGGGAGACAGCTCTCGCTTGAGTCTTCCCCAGGAGTTGTCCTCAGCCTTTAAGATCCACCTTGACAAAGGTCACCTCCTTCCTTGGGGACACCACCTCCAATGTCTGGTCCTTCCAGGGCTATAGCCTCTAGGTGAAAGTGCTAAAGGACCATCCCAGGTCCACATTCCTCCTGGAAAAGACTTTGGCCTTGTTCTGTCAGAATCAAAGCTCAACTTGCCCACCAGCCCATTCCTCCTCCCTTCACCACCCCTCCAAGGGCGTTTATCCCACAGATGCTCCCCAATAAACTTCCTGCACAAAATTCTCTGTCTCAGGATCCGCTTCCCAAGGAACCCACCTAAGACAACATATCAAAGGAGGACTGATCTAGTTAGAGGGTGGTGGCTGTGAGTGGGGGTGTGAGGCTCACAGAAACTTAACTCTGAGGAATAAGGAGTTATCTGGAGGGAAAGTCTTCTAAGCAGAGAAAACAGAATGTGCAAAGACCCTGGGAAAAGGAGGAAGTTTAAGGCCAGCGTGCCTGAAATACTGAGAGTGAGAATTATCAGGGAAGGGAGAGAGGCGAGGATGTAAACATAGGTGTGGGCCAAATCAAGTGGGGCCTTATAAGCCCATTAGGTTATGATCTAACCAAAAAGACAACTTTCTGATTCATGAGTACATTGGTCTGCTCAGGCTGCCATAACAAAATAAACAACATACCACAGGCTGGGCTGCTTAAATAACAGAAATGTGTTTTCCCACAGTTCTGGAGGCTACAAGTCCAAGATCTAGGTTGGACAGGATTGGTTTCTTCTGAGGCCTCTCTTTTGCTTGCAGATGGTCACCTCTTGCTGCCTCCTCTCATGTCATCCCTCAGTGCACAAACATCCCTGCTGTCTCTCCTTTGTGTCCAACTTCCTCTCTTACCACTCAGGTTGGATGAGGGCCCACCATAATGACCTCGTTGAAGTCCCTGTCTCCAAATACAGTCACGTTCTGCGGCACTAGGAGCTAGGGCTTCAACATACAAATCTGGGGAGGACCCAAAACAGTGATGTTTTCTGTAGGCAAGCTCCTACCAATGTATAACACATAAATCTCAATAAATTAATAGTTTAAGGAACCACCTTTGTTGAAACTGAAAAGTAACATTATACTGGATCAGCTCTAGGAAAAGCAAAATATGTGGTTGCCATATACATGTCATTTCAACCATATCCTCACCAACACCTTCTAGTGCCCCTGACTCTGATGTCCCAATCTCCACTTTTTGTTCACAGATCCTTCCTTCCCCTCTGCTCCCATCCCAGGCCAGCTGTCTGCCAAGTACCTGCTGGAGGAAATCAAATAGCTGTGCTGATCCACTCCATTGCAAATTCACAGCCTCCACCTTCTGCTGAGCTCTCTGCTGCCCTGCAATCCTCCTGTTCACTCCCGGTCAAGTGCATGTTGTGTTCTGCTCAGCGGTTGTGCTAACCCTTCCCATCCTCTGTCAGCACTGTGAACTCACCCCTGCCCCTCGCTTTCAGAAGACCATCTGTCCTACCTCGTGGAGAAAGAAGAGGTCAGTTTCTTTCCTCGTCCCCTCCTAATTTCCCCAAAGCTAACTAGAGGAAGGCATGTGGCATGGAAAAAGAAAAATAAGGTTTGGCCCCAGGCAGACCGTTCACCATGTAAGACATTTCTTCTTGGGAAAACTCACTTTACCTTCCTGCGACTCAGTTTCTTTGTCTGTGAGAGAAAGGTCATTGCTTCAAGATGGCATCCTATCGCCCTTGGAATAAAATACAAACTCTTAACCATGGCCAGCCAAGAGGGTCCTTTGTGACCTGACCCAACCTACTCTGACCTCATCTGCTGCCCCTCTCTTCTTGGCTGGGCTGCTCCACCATTGTTGCCTTTTGGCTGTTCCTGGAACACATCAAGTTCATGCCCACCTCAGGGCCTTTGCACATGTTGTTCCCGCTGCAAGGTCTTACTATGACTCATTGCCCCATAGGTAGTTCTCCCCAGAAAGACCATCCCTGACTACCCCCTATAAACTAGCACTTCCTCTCATCGTTTCTAATCTCTTTGCTCTACTTTACTTTTTTGTTTTCACTTATAATTTAACACTCCCTAAAATTACATTTCTTTGTTTATTTGTTTATTGCTTGTCTCCCTCACGAAACTGTAAACTCCAGGAGAGCAGGGACTGTGTCTCAGTCATAGTGACCTGCAGAAGTAAAGAAAAATGCCTGGCACATAGCTAGTGTTCATCAAATTGTGTTAAATGAGTAACAGAAAAGATCTAAGATGGCTATCTAGGTCCATTTCTTTGCTACCTATACCACAACCACCACTCCTCCAAGAAATGATAAAGCTCACATTTGCATTCCACTTCTAAACTTTGGTGGAATGGGAGCTACCAGCCACCTTCTGATATGACCTTTCCCTTGGCCAGTGATTGTCAGGGGGTGGGCACATGACTTGGTTTGAGCCAATCAGAGTCCTCCCCTGGGATATCTCAAACCACAGATATGGTGTTTTCCCAGACAGCCTGAAAGAGACTCCGAAGGCCCTGTCAACACAGTCCTTCCTCTAAGTTAGACACCTGCACCAACAATCTCATTGTCTAAGCAAGCGGGCACTGTGATTCTGTCACTTGCAACCGAAGAATTCTGCTATGATAAATGAATCAATGTGTGCCCAATGCCTGGAGCTGTGCCTGGGTCAGAGCAGATGCATAATTGTTGTTAGTTCATCCTTCTTTGTCCCCTCCCTGCCCATCCGAGATGGGGGTGTTCCTCCTCCTGTCCAACACCACCTCCTCCCCCTCTCTACTCAGAAACCTGCCCCTGCATGTCCTCAGCTGGAGAAGGCAGAGGTCATCCTCATTTTGTGGGAAATAAGGAGCTCCTGTGAGGTGAGGGCTGTGCTGGCTCATCTCTTGCCCTTCTGTGTCCAGCACACAGTACATGCCCAAAGTGCCTGTCCCAGTGGCAGAGTGAGAGCTGCGAAGAGTGAAGCTTCAGGCTCCTTATAAACTGAAGAGAGCTCCATAAAATGTGTAAAAAGGGAAGGGCTGTCTGTACATAAGGGATTGTGATTGCAGTTTTATTAGCCAAATAGATAACCCTCATCATGAAAGGAACCTTTCTGGAGTGATGGATGACTCTAAGGCCCTGGAGAGACGTGGGTATTTCTCAAGGCCTCCAGTCAAACAAGTTAACTGCATAACATTTCTCTCTCCATAGCAACCGGCCTGGTGCCCTCTGCCAGGCCACAGCACCTATGCCTCAGGAAGTCCATCAGCCTTCTGCAGCCCTCTATTCACCGGTCACACTCACTCAAAGTCCCCAGCCTGTGCTTCCTAAGGACAAGCTCAGAAAGGGCATGGGGGAGGGGGGCGTGGATCCAGAGTCAATAAATGGCCTAAATCAGGGGCCTCCTCTGCCTCTGAGCTTCTGCAGCACTCTGCTCAGTAGCACCTGGCCTCTGTCATCCTCCCGCAGACCCAGGAGTGGACTCCCCCAGTGGGACTGAAGAAGGTGGAGGGAGGAGAGACTTTTCGGTACCAAGTGCTGAGCACTTTCATTGTCTCAGTGACCCAACAGCAGGTCATCTCATCCTGGCTGTGGAGATGAGAAAACGGAGAAGGTTGATGAGGTGAAGGGAAGGGAATCAACCCAAGGTCACAATCTAGCATGTGAGAGGACCCCCAGGACTTATGCCCCAGCTTATGTTCTTCCCTCTTCATGATCTTACTTCCTCACCAGCTCCCCACATCATAGGTGATCATAGCAGGACCAGAAGCAAAAGGAGTAGAGGTGGCTGGGCATCCCACAGGGAGGAAGGGATCTCAGCAAGCCCCGCCCAAGGATCCCAGGCTCCATCCAGAGAATAGTCATTGGTGACTGCAAACACAGAGAGCCTACCCCTTTGGGTGTCAACAGAGGGAGGCAGTGGAGACAGCATGTATAGACAGCTCCTTCATGAAGCCTCAAGGAACAGAGAGACGGAGGTTTTATAGGATACAGGCAAGCCACCTGGACCAGAGAGAAAGAGTCCATGGAGATGAAGAGTTTAAAGACACAGAAGAGAGAGACATAATTCATAGTAGGAGTTACTGGGGGCAGGGGGTTGCAAGAAGGCCCATGATCTAGACCAGTAGTAACCTGAAAACTTTTCCTGTAAAAGGCCAGAGACACCAGCAAATATTTTCAGCTTTGCATGCCCTACAGTCCCTGTCACAACTATTCAAATATCATAGTGGTGCAAAAGCAGCATAGATAATGCATAAATAAGTATGGCTGTGTTCTAATAAAATTTATTTACAAAAACATGTAGCAGGCTGCATTTGATTCTGGGCTGTAGTTTACCAACCCTCACCTACAGCACGGGGTGCAGGGGGTACTGAGGGAGGAGCAGCAGGGGTGATATACGTGGAGAGAAGGAAGTCCTCATCTGTCCAGAGTAGTCCACCATGGAGGCACATAGTAGGTGCACACTGAACATTGACCTAAACTATTGAACTCCTAGGCAGGCAAATTACAGAGATATATTGAGATAGGGAGCTTAAGTGTGATTGGTCTTCACCCTCTGAAGAGAGAAAAATGTAGAGTTGGTGTCCTCAAGAAAGTGGTAAAGGCTCCACAGCAGGCAGACATCAGATCCCAGTGACTCCAACTGCTGTGCCCAATGGGGTTCATTAACAACCCCCCAGATGAGGGATGTCTCTAGCAAGGACTGGAATGCAAATATGGGAGGCAGCTTTGAAACCTGCTGATAGTGCACAGCCATGGAGGGTGATTAGGTACCAAGAAGTACAACAGACCACAGCTCTGTGACAAAACCTCAGAGAGAGAAGCCAGCTGGTTCACTAGCCCAGCACTTTCAAATCCCTGGACAGGTAGAAGCAATGATTAACTCCACCCACCTCTACCCAGAACCTGCCACCCTGGACTACTGTGTAGCTCCAGCAAGTTTTTAGGTTGAAAGTTAAAAAGCTTTGGTTTCCGCACTGCCTGCTATCTGTGGCCTACTGGGGCTGCCCTCTTCCCACAAAATTCTCTGCTCCATGCGGTCCATAGGGGATGGTTCTGATTTCTCAGAAAATCCATACAAGAGCCCCTAATATACTTAAAGAGGAGGAGGAGGAGGAACAGGGAAAAAACATGACTGACATCTTGAGCTCCTGGGGACCCTTGGAAATACGTGAATGTAGGAGATTGAAGGACATGATAATGCAGGAATAGGTACTTCTATGACAGGTGGCATTTTCTCTTGCTACCTGCACATCTTCATCTATGGTGGGTACTATCTGCAGACATCCTTTTTCATTAGAATGGTCCCCATGGTCTCTGTGATCGAGGGATGCAAATGAGAGACAGTTGCTTGCAGCTTCTCTGCACCGTAGAACTCACTCAGCTCCCACCAGTCTCCAGTGGGTCTCTCAACTGAGGCCACCATGGGTGTCCATGAAGACCTTTATGGGTTGCCAACAAAGAGCTACAACAGACACAGTCTTCATAACAACCATTGTTAGGCCAATGTTGTGTAAGAGGCCCCACGGGGGCTAAGCACTTGGATTCCCTCTTACACATTACACCAGGGTGATGAACTCAGCTGCCTCCAGGACCCTGGCCTGTAAGGTAAGTGGGTCAAGTGCCCAGGCATATGCATTATGAATGGAGGAAACCATGCCAAATGAAAAGGATGCCTGTCTAAGAGGGGTCGCCAGGGGTGGCTGACCACTTTAATGCCACATGCAGGAAGCTGGGAATGTGGGCCTAATTTTGCCAGGTCTTCCAATTTTTCAAAAGAAATCAGGACCAGAGTTTTAAGTGAAATCTGATATTTGGAAACAGACTCAAATTTTTTTAAGAAACACTATCAGGCCAAACAAAACATTTGTTGGCCAAATCTAGCCCATTAGCCAGCAGTCTGCCTCCACCATACTCTATATGCTATTTCTACTTTATCCCTACAGGGTAACTAATATTCATCCCCATTTCACAGGTAAAGACACTGAGACTCAAAGGATGGAAGTCACACAGCTAATAAGTGCTTTCTGCAGCGTCCTGACCCACCTGTCAATGCCAGCTTGCTCCCCCAGATGGTGAAAGCCTGACATGAGTGGTTCCCCATATTCCTGATGTCCGTCACTCAGTGCTGCCTGAGGGATGAGGGCTGAAGCTCTGATGCAACATCCAGAGATGCAATGCCCAGGCTGGGTTCCTTCAGTATCAGATTTCACTCCTAGTTGGGCTCAGCTGGTTTTGTCAGCCGTTTCCCCAGGGGGCCATCACTGACTGATGGGGGAGACTGTAAACTCAGGGAGCCTGAAGCCTGGGTCACTGAGAAAATGGTGAATAGACCAGGTGGCCAAGTGCCCCAGTTAAAACAGAAACAATGGGGACCCAATTCTCCATCCAGAACCTGAGCTTCTGCTTCTAAGGATGGTTCCCCTTGACTGAGCCTGGTTGTTAAAACCATCTGGTCCAACTTTGTCTTATGAACTTTATTATAAACTTCCAGGAGGATGTGAGCTGAATGCTGGTTCAATTAGAAGAATTTGTAACTTGCCAAACCCCGTGAGTCAAACCTGGAAGAAGGTCTTTGGTGGCCAGCCACAGGACTCTGGCCTCAACTTTGACCTATACAACACTTTTATTAATGACCTAGTTGAAAATATAAAAGTCCTGTTTACCAAATTTGTAGTTGATTTTTTTAAAAAAGATACACAGATTGCAAAAAAACATCAATAGGATCCAGATGGCTCTAGACAGGCTTGACTGATGGGCTGAATCTAATAAGATAAAATAAAACAGAGATAAATGGCAGGTCCTGAACTTGGCTTCAAAACAATAACTACTCAAGGACAGGATTGAGGGGGGACCATAACGGGACTTAGCAGCAGCAGGTTTTAAAACTCGGCGCTTTAGTCAACACAGTCAACACGGCGATAACCCTAAAAGAGTAACAAAGGATGCTCATCACAGCAGTACTTATAACGGCAGGACATCGGGTACAATCTAATTGTCCCGTTGGTTTGGCTCATCGGTGCAAGTGACAACAATATACCCACCAAAATTAATAATGGCCTAAGAATATATTGAATGACATGCAAAATATTATTAAACGAAAAACAGGTTACAAAGCAACACGAGCACTGTGAGCCAATTTTTATTTCTTAAAAGGAGATTTTAAAAATCTGAAAAGATACAGATGCACATGTGAACTTGGTAGTTGCTGGGAGGTACTCGGGGTGCCTTGGGTATGGGGAAAGGCCTCGGTCAGTGTAAAGTTTTAGAAGACTTAAGAAAGCGAATGCAATAGGCATATAGAATTCAAGTATCTGAACAGTTGCAGAAAGCTGTCTTGCTGTCCTTCAGCACAACCAAACCTAGGGACGTAAGTCCAGTTCTAGGTGCCACCCTTCGCAAAGAATAACTCAGTTAGTGATAGAGGGTAAGAGCAAACATTTTGAGTGCTTGCCGTGCACCTGGAAGTGATCTCAATGGTTCTACCAGTATTTTCTCCGTTTCCTAGACGAGGTTCAGAGAAGCCAAGGAACTTGCCCAAGGTCACACAGTGAACAGCAGCATCAGAATTTGCTGGGACATCGGATCCAAGAAAAGGAGACTGCAAAGAGACAGACAAGTTTCCTGCAAGTATTGCAATTGCTGCCAAGCATGAGGCATTCCCAGCAGGCCCACCCTGGGAATCCTCAATGTCAGGGCTGGCCACCAGGGCTTTTAATTGACTGAAAGTCCCTAGTCCTCTTGGGAGAAATTGAGAAGGCACCATGAGGACTGAATGCTCGGGCCACTGGGACTGAATTTCAGAACCACAGACATTAGAATTAAGATTTCTCTCATAAATGAAGAAAGTTCAGCTCTCAAGTCTGGGGAAATTAAAGAACATGAGCTTGGGTTGGGGACAAAACCTAGGAAAGTCAGCACAGGGTGATGTCAAAAAATTAGTCACATCCTCCTACCTCAACCCAGCCCAGCCTCTATGGCACCCGGTTGCAGCTCCTCATCAACAACTGAAGAACCTAAAAGATCTGTAACTCCTTGGGTGCCAGCCCATGTTAGGTCAGCTGAAGGGTCTGCCATGCCTTCAAAAAAATCTCCATTTGGGGAAGAAAACCCATGGCAGTGTGCCCAGAGAGCAGGTCAGGAGAGCAAGACCACCTGCAGTCCTGGGAGAAGGGACGGCAGCTCTGAGCACACATTTCCCCCTGGGTGTGACCAAAGGAACACCCTGGGATTGGGATTTTTAAATATCCTCTCCTCTCTTGAAAACACATGGGCTGTCTAGAGGAAGAAGAGACCAGCTCAGTGTGAACTCAGAGGGCAAAGCCAGCTTTGGTGTAGGAGGAACAAGAGAGGCACATTCCAGATCCCAGCCACTGATGTCCTGCAATCAGCGGAGTAGCACTGACCTCAGAAAGTGGTGGTCTCCCTGGGACAGGAGTTCCAGCAGGTGTCATGCTGTCCCTGGTCGACAGAAGCAGTGTGGAAGGGGTTGTGCCCTAAATTTTGAGGATTCCGAGGGTCAGAACTTTGGGTTGGATCAACATTATTTCCCCAAGTCCTTAGTACAATCTGCATTATAGTACATGCTCCAAAATTTATCTACCAAATTAATTAATTAGTGAGGTGAAGGTTACACTGGATTACCACCAAGGGCCCTTTCGGAACTGAGTCTATGGTCCAGCGGAACTTGTAATCAATGTCTGTAAAGTCCTGATTATTTTCATCACAACCCACGTTATCCTATTTCCATGCCCTCACTGAACCCACCTGCAGATCCAATGGGCAGATCCCTTTCTACCCGTTTCAGCCACAACATCTCACCCTGGTTGGTTGTTTCACCTTGAGGTGCCACGTAGCACCCCATGATGCCACCATGCCACTAGGCCACTTAACCAAGGTCCAGAAGTCATGCATTTGGTTCTTTCCAACATTTTACATTTACAGTGTAGGTAGCTATAAACACAGGTACTCAAATATTTGTTTGTTTTCTTTCTTGGTTATTTCCTTGGAATCTTCTTTATAAAAAACAAAAAAAACTGTTCGATGTCTTTGCCCAACTGGTGACCAGCTCCTCTGACAGATTTGGGGCCTTGAACTCAAGTTCTTCCAGCTGCCAAGCATTGTCATGATTGCCCAGTCCCTCAGCAAGCAGACAGTGGACCAAGAACCTTTTAACTCAGGCACTTGGTTGTACCAGAACATCCCAGAGATGACTGAGGATGGGAGACTCACAGGGCTGTTCTTCAATGTATTTCCATCATCTCTGAGTCACAAGAGCCAGGATAAATGTCTTCCCCTTCATATACCCTTTCCTGAAGCTCTTCCAATACTACACCAGAGTCCGGGAGATGGGTCCCAGGAGGGTGTTTCCTGGCACGAAATGGTTCTCCTGAAATTCATTGTTTATTTCCTTTCTTCCTATAGTTTGTCAGTGGAGTGGTGGGGGCGGAGCGGGGTGACAGGGGAAGACTGCAAAATAAGACACTCGGGCACCTAGGCTTTTGTGAGAGTGCTCCCTTCAGGTAGTAAGATGTGTGGGGCTCAGACGCTTCGTCAGGAAAGTGAGCAGAAAACTGTCTTGCCTGGGATTCCTAACCCAGTGGAAATAGTCACCTCTAACTCTGACTAGCAAAGAAAGCTGGACAAAAACCTAAATGGTTTCCTGGCACTCACAAGCTTTCTGGCAAGATGATTTCAACAGACCGATTTCTAGGACCACCAGCAGGTGTCACGCTGCGTGCCCCTCCCTCCCCACCTACCCAAAGTCAGCTCCTGGCAGCGCCTTCCTTTCTTGCTAGTTTAAAGGCCACGTGACAGAACCCACCAGGTGCTGGAATGTGCTGTAAGGGCACCTATGTACCGACGGGTGGCATGCATTTCCCAGTAGATGGGGCCACTACAGAGGGGGACCTCTTCCCCCCATGCTGAGGCAGTGAGCTTGGGGTGCTGCCCATCCCCTGCCTTCCCCATCATGATACTGTCTCAGGTATTCGCTTCATTGCAATTTGTCACGCAAAAGGTTTTTCTGCAGTATATTCCAGGCCAATTTTAGAGGTTTGTTTTCACCTTCCGACATTGATTCCTGGGGCAGCTTGCAAGCTGCCTGAAACGAAAAATCGATGGTGACAGCAGCAGAGTGGGCCCCGTTCTTCATTAACCTGGAGCTGCGAACAGCCCCAGCCCTGTCTTTTCCCTCGGGGCTAGCCAGCCCTGGACAAAGCTGGGCAGCCGGGGACCTTTCTTTTGGTGCCCTTGACCTTTCTGTTCTGAGCCTTTCCAGTCTGCTTGCTCGCCCTTTCCTCTTTCCCAATACTTACTCTCCATCAAACATAGAGATGGGGAGAGGAGAAGAAGTGAGCAAGGTCCACGGAGTACCGTACGTATGCCAGCCCCAAGGCGAGGCAGTTCACAGTATGAGCCCATTGAAGTCTACCAATCATTCTCAGAGGCTGGTAGCACCCCCATTTCACAGGAGGGGAAACTGAAGCATAAAGAGATCAAGAAACAAGCCCAGTGGCACACAGCTAGAAAGGGGGAGCTTGACTCAGAGCGCCCCTGATTCCAAGGCCTGTGTTCTCACCATTACGTGCTGTCCTTGCAAGCTGTCTCACCAACCACCACCACGGAGCAGGAATCTAAGATCAGGTGTGCGGGAGCAGCATCCCCCAGGGACACAGAAAGTGCACTTTGCCCTCCATCCCACAGGCCCTACTCAGCAGAAGGCTCTGCTGAGTTCTACACACAGGGACTGGCCCTAATGAAGTCTCCAGGGACAGCTGGCTGAGGTTCTGAGCCTCAGCTCCACCCCCAGGAGGTGGCAGAAGGGGCTAAAGAAGTTCTAATTCAGAATTCACAGATTCCCAGAGCAAATTTGCAACCCTCTGGCCAAAGGTCATCCGCAAAATGTGCAGAGCAAAAGTGGATGCCGGAGATCTGTGAACAGAGTTGAAAGGAGCAAGGCGGAAAGAGAGGCAGCAAATTCCAGAGAGGAGAAGGAGGCAGCGCTAAAGAGAGGGCAGGCCAGCCCTGTTCCGCACCAGTGCGATGCAGGCCACATGTCTGATGGTGAGTGTTCTAGTAGCCACGCATTAACAGGTAGAAAGAAGCAGGTGAAATGAATATTAATAATATATTTATCCCAACATGTCTCAAATGTTATTTCAACATGTGATCGATATAAACACTTATTAATGAGGTTTTACTTCTTCTTTTGTACTATAACTCTTTGAAGTCCCACATGTATTTCACTCTTATGGGACATCTGAGTCCGGACTGGCCAATTTCCGGTACTCAGTAGCCCCGTGTGGTGAGGGGCCCCCGTATTGTACAGCACAGGGCTAGACCCACGGTTTCTAAATGATGTTCCGCGGAACCTAGCACTCCTCAGCAGTGCTCCAGGGGTTCCCTAAATGTTTGGTTTTAATTTCACTTTTATGGATTTTAAATTAGTCATTCACAAGTTTTTATCCTCGCCCAAGAATATGTTTATTGATTTGAGAGAGAGAGGAACGGAGAGAGAGAGAAGCATCAGTGTGAGAGAAACATTGATCCCTGGCCTCCTGTGCACACCCCGGCCAGGGTGTGCGGGACAGTGCTCCAGCCAACCAAGCCGCCCGGCCAGGGCAGTAACATACATTTTTTAAAATCACACTTTAAGAAAGCCCATCTTAAATTGTAACCCATTGAAGTTGATCAATGGGAAAACTTGTGTTCATATTTCAATGAAATATTAACTCATCTTTTCATAAAGTAGATAATAACAGAACATTTTAATGCATTCTAAATATTAGTCATGTACTAGACTGCAATGAAGTCACAACAATAACCACAGCATTCACCACACACGCACCAGGTGCTATGCGCTCTACGGGCTCGGCTCATCGGACTCACAACAGACCTTCAAGGTGGGTAAGTGTTTTCTTCGGTCGCACAGGACGGGGCTGAGACTGGGTTGTTCAACAACCTGCTCAGAGTGGCAAAGAGCAGCGTCAGGATTCAAACCCAACACCAGCTGCCTGACTTCCAAACCCAAGTTCTTTAAGCACCAGACTACCAATAAAAGCAGAACAACCCACCAGACCAGTATAAATTCTGATGCTGACCAAGCTTCAGGCTGCCTCCTGCCAACTGCCCCTGCAGCGGAGGTCACAGCCCACATCACCCACTGTCTCGTCAGGCCCTTACGTGCATGCACACACACCACACACCATTGTGCTTAGTTCCACAAATATTGGCTGACACTATTATGTGTCCGTATCAGCTGTGCCCTCTTTGTAGCCAAGATAAAGCTCTCTAAGTCCTGCTTAGCCCCCAGCCGCTGGGGAGAGGTTGGGTTTTATCCTGTAAATGATGCGATGCCAATGGAGTGTTTAAGGAAAGGGAGTGACAACACAAAGATCAGGTGTGCATTTTGGAAAGATCATCTGTTAGCTGCAGTGAAGGTGGGTTGGAGGGTGTTGGGTCTAGAGAAAGGAAATCGGAAACTAGAAAGCTGTTAAAGCAGTGAATGTGAGACAGGGCCACGATGACAGAAGTCCCAGGTGTTGGTGATCGAGTGAACCAGTGAGTGGGGGGCAGGGGGGGCAACGAAAGTTGAGAATGACTTTGGTTCCTGGTTCAAGTAGTTGTGTTAACAGTGGAGCCATCAGCTGAAGCAAAACACGCAGGAGGGAGGTCTTGGTTGAAGGCGATGAGTAGATACAAGGTGAGATTTTGATATTGACACTGTAATTGACTGCTTGACATCCATTCGACCCCTCTGCCATCTCTGAGGAAGTCACTGCAGATCCTGGGTGGGCCCTAACCCATAAACCCAAGTAAGATAAGCCAGACCCTTTGCCAATGACTGGTTCAGAGCATAGGTACAAGCCAATGAGTACATAGCATTCTCCTGTGACTTTATTCATGTCAGGGCCATTAGTTGACCCACTAAGACCATAAGAAAGCATCTTTTTCAACAGTTTTGGCAGAGGAATGCTCTCCTACTAAGAACAAGGAAGTAAGTAGTTCTGATAGCTACTGGTAGGCTCCAGGAGTCTCGGGATAAGGCAACTCTGAGAGGCGAGTATAAGGAAGAAGCTGAAAAACCTGCACCCTGAATGGACTCATCGAACCACTAGATCAAGCCACCCATGAGCTCACCCTATCCTCTAATGTGAGTCGACACATGTCCTTATTGCTTAAGCCACTTTGAGTTGGGTTTTCTCCTTACACAGCCACAAGCCTCCTAACTGATATGGATAGGTTGAATTGAGGCAACCTAGTATACGAAGCCCCTGGGATTGTGCCACACAGCATCCCCAGGGTGACCTGTGAGACACTGAAGAAAAGGTGCCATTCAGGCAGATGACTCTTCAGTCTGAAGCTCAGAAAAGAGGTCAAGTTGGAGTCACAGATCTGGTGTCATCAGATGGGATGTCAACTGAGAAAATAGATGAGGCTGACCAAGGAAAGTACATGGAAGGTGGAGAGGAGAGAAGGGTGAGGTTGAGGAAGGAACGCTGGGAAAAGCTGGCATTGGGAGGGCTCTAACGAAAAGGGAGTAGAGAGAAGTGAAGTCCGGGACATGGGGAGGAGACTGAAAGAATATGGCCACAGAAATGGGGAGAGAAGAAAAATAAAGGAAAAAATTAGAAAGAACCGCAACTGCTGAGCGGTGAAAAACACTATGGAAAGAGACATGGATATGGACCAAGGGAAACTATTACTTAAGGGGCAGGCTCGTAAATATAGTGGCTTAAATAAAATGGAAGTTCGTTTCCCTCCCACATGACTATCCAGAGGGAGAGACTGTCCACAGCAGTGGGAAGTTTTTCTCCATAGGTCTCAAGGGTTGCAGTTTCCTTCTGTCTGGCTGCTCAGCCATC
Organism: Macrotus californicus; assembly: GCA_007922815.1. Lineage (NCBI taxonomy): Eukaryota > Metazoa > Chordata > Mammalia > Chiroptera > Phyllostomidae > Macrotus > Macrotus californicus. Next base: position 744 of record VMDR010008765.1, on the reverse strand, counting down.
CCACAGGGGCCTGCCTTTGTCCATGCAATCACAGTGCTCATCTCTGGCATGTACAAGTTCCAGGCATGTAAAAGGGTTTCCCTTTCCAATGTTCAGTACAAACAGCTTCCATATATGGATGTGGTCTGGATGGAAGCTACATACACGCTTTTGGCAATAGCTGAGCACACGGCCACACCTAGTTTCAAGGAGGCTGGGGGAGAATAGACACTTGGGGACACTTAGCAAGCTCTGCCACTGGATTCCAGGAAGTTGTGGCAGGTGCTAGAAGCAACTACCCTTCCACTCCTCAAGTTTATCATCTAGGTTTACCTGCATTAATACCGTAACCAAGTCAAATGGATCATCTTTTGGATGAGGTCAGAGGAGCTAATGTGTGCACGGCAACTATAGCTGATAATACTGTATCGTATAATTAAAATTTGCTAAGACAGAGCTTATGCATTCTCATCAAAACAAAGGTAAATACATGAGGTGTTGAATGCGTTAATTAGTTCGATTGCGGGGATCATTTCACAGTGCATCTTGTTGTACACTTTAAATATATTACAACTTGGATGGGAGATCAAAGATGGAGGCATAGGTAGACACACTGTGCCTCCTCGTACAACCAAAAGAAGGACAACAACAAATTTTAAAACAAAAAACAACCAGAACTGACAGAAAATCGAACTGTATGGAAGTCCGACAACCAAGGAACTAAAGGAGAAACTTTCATCCACACAGGTAGGAGGGGCGAGACGG
>VMDR010008764.1:0-35529 GCA_007922815.1 Macrotus californicus | reverse complement strand
TTCCTTCCTTCCTTCCTTCCTTCCTTCCTTCCTTCCTTCCTTCCTTCCTCCCTTCCTTCCTTCCTTCGCCTTCCTAATGGGTGTGAGGCAGTGTGCACTTTCAGTCTGTAAACTTTTACGAAAAGTCTGGTGTCTTGTAGTCACAGTCTGATTTCTTTCAAATCCCAAGTAGGCGCTTTACCGTTCACCTGTATGTTTTCCTTTCTCAAAATGGGCTTTCTGTCTGTACTTTAAGTGTAACTGCGTTGGCATCTTCAGATGGGAGCACAATGTAGCCAGCAGAGACATCTGTCCCCACAGAGAGTGATTCAGCCAAATTTCCTGGTTTGGGAGGGTGCCTTCCTCTTCTACCACTCCTGGACATCTGTCCCAAAGCTCTAGATCCCCCACCCCCCAAGAGAGTAGCCTTCCCAGACAGATCTCTCAATTTGACAGCCTGAGGTGTTTGGATATATACAGGTTATATGATGTTCCATGTGTGGGTTCAGCGGTAGTCTAAATCTCCCTGAGACGTAATGAAAAGACTCTAAACTCCGGTGATAATGGAAGTACTCATCATACATTGTAGTAATGCATTCTAAAATCACATGGAAGTTAGTAAATGCAAGCAGCACAATTTTTCCTCCTTCCACCCACTGTCAGGGATCTGAAGGGGGTGGGGCCTCCAGGGCGTCCTGGGCCTCCCTCAAGGCTTTGGGTCCTGCCTCCCTGGGTGCTCAGCACCACCCTGGGCAGCCGGGCCCTTGGCGAGGACTGCAAAGCAGCTTCTGTCCAGTAGAGGGCGGAAGGTCTCTTTGTTCAGATCACTGAAAATCCAGGAGGCTTCTTGCTCTTTTCTGGTTGCACAGGTCTCTGGACTCTATTTTTTCCTCTCTCCGTGTCTGTCTGCCTGTCTGTCTGTCTCTCCCTCCCTCCCTCCCTCCCTTCCTCCTCCACCCCTCACTTTCCCTCTCTCCCTCTCTCTCTCTCTTTCTCTCTGACTTGAGTATTCAGGCCCAGAGACCCCGCGGAGTCAGGGACCTTGGCTGTGACCCCTCAAGCTGCATGTGGAGTGGGGAGTAGGGGGTAATGCCTTTGGCCTCCCCACATTTTGAGTTCTCAGAACTGAAGTAAAACTTTAAAATAAAAGTTGCAAGGTCCAAAGGAAAAAAATTCCTTCCTCTATGGCACTTCCTAAAAAGCTGGAAAGTGTGTGGGAGGCACAGGAAGCCATCCTTTCTGCTTCCTCACTTGATTCTGTGACCTCCTAGTAGCATTTGGACCATGTAAGTTTAAGAGTCAACAGTTAGAAGAACAGGCACCCCACCCCGAGGTTCCAGGGTGTGGCCCAGGAATCTGCCTTTTTTGGCCAGACCTCGGTGATATTCAGGCAGATGACTGATCCTCCAACCATAGTTTGAGAAAACTTTCACTGGACTTAGGTCCTCCGGTTCTGCTCTCTTAATCTTAGAGTTCTAATGTAACTTTCATGCTCCATGGGGGAAAGATCCATACATTTATGGGTCCACAAAACTGTAGATTAAAGATCCATAAAACCATGCAGGAATTCCATAAATTGTATTATACCTGTTACAGACCAATGCTTTTGTATGACCCCCCGTGTCCCTGAGCAAGCACAGCCTTAAGTTGGGAAATGTGGTGTCTCCCAGCTGCCCCCACCTCAATCCGAGCCCCTGCTTCCCGTTCAGGACCCTCAGCCTTCTGCTGTTGAAGCTTTGTGACTGCCTGCCTGGCAGCCTTTGAAACTGCTCTCATCGAAGTCCCAGCGCTCTCCAAAGAAGCCTAGCCTCCTGGGATAGAAGTCTCCAAGTGAGAGTCCAGGTGGGCCTCTCCCTCCCACATACCAGGGCTTCTCTCAACCCCAACTGCACACTCAGCAAACACACACACACACACGCACACGCACACACTGTACAGTTCTGATGAGTGGTGCTGTTCTCCACGCACAGCCCAGCAGCGAGAGGGTAGCAAATTTGTAGGCTTTATATGGAGCCTCCTGCTCTGAGGGTACTTGGTCAAAGTTAATGTCAACAAGTTCAAGAATCAGCCATTACGCTCTCATGTCCGGGAGAGCCAGGGTTAGGACATACTGCGCAAAAGCCCACTGTGAGAAGTTGATGCACAAGTGACAGGTCATTGGGAGGGAGACTCCTGGCACCTCTCAGTCTGACGCAAACGGTGCCTTTGAGACCCACAGCAGCACAAACGGCTGCATCTCCAGGACACATGAGAAGGAACACACACATACATACATGTGACCCAGTTTCCCCCATTCCTGCTATTTCCGGGCTCCCAGCTTCCAGCACTTTCTTGCTTGATTCTCACACTAATTCTTGAGCTTCTGGTTAGCAGCCTCTGGCAATCTGCCTTCAGTCTGGAATTGAGATCCAGATTAAATCTGTCACCAGTTTGTAATTACCGGGTACCGAGCCCCCACATGACTCCAGTATCAGAGGCAGCTGCTTCTGGGCTTGTCTTCTGAGAGGACATCCCACACGCCCCCAATCGAGCGTTAACTCACAGGCACAAATGACAGCCTTCAAAGACAGCTGCTTGGCAGCACAGAGAGGTCCAGAGTGTCAGGGGAGTGGGCTGACAAGTTAGCCTAGCCCTGAAGAGGGTGGGGCACCATCGTCTGGGCTCCAGATCTTGCACACTGGGAGACTATCTCATCCAGGGCTCGGTGATGCTGCGACTCCAGGGGTCTCACAGAGACTGATGTCTGAAAGCATCACTTACAATGAGAAATAGATCGGATACTTCTGTATCAGTCCAATCAACTCAACAGGCAGGGCACCTTTCCTAGCTGGCCGTGGCTCAGAGCACATGTAGTGGGAAGTATGAGTCCAGTGTGAATGACAGGGGTCCTGCTTGCATACGGTAAGAACGGATACTCAGGTGGAACGCCCCCACAGCTCTACCAGTTGTTAATGGCCAGAGCCTGTTCTGTTTGGTCAGCATTTCTGCCATATCGCTTAAATATTTTGAACATCACTCTTAACAATGGGTGCACATACACCTCCTAGAAGAGTCAGAATTTCGAGTAGCTGACAGGGCTGTCTCTCCCCTGAACTGACTCTAAGCTCCTCATTAGACTGCAGGAGCTTCTACTCATTGGTTAATCAGCAACTAGTGCATAGTAGGAGCTCAATGGCACATAATAGGTGCTCGTGATGTTGAGTTCAGTCAACCATTGGGGCCCAGATCTGGCCCTGTGCTTCCCATTTCTGGGCCTCATGGCTGACCACTGTGACATTCTTTCTTTGCATGCACCCGGCTGTCCTGGGATGCACGCTGTCTTTCAGTCCACCTTGCTGATTCAACAACCAATCTTTTACCGAGCAAGAAATGCAGGCAATGTCTGCTTTTCCAGCCAGGCAGAATTGTTCAGTAAGATTAGGTGGTGGAGACCAAGTGCACATGAGTTCCCAATTACAGCTGCAGAGCCTCACGGCAACCACAGACAGCTGGTCCTCTTTAAGCCTTGAGTGGCCACGGGGAGGTTACCATGGTCCAGATAATGGGTGAGACAAGTTCCAACTGGTTTTCAGGTGGGCTGCAGAAGGACCCGGGAGAAGCGAGGGATGACTGCTCCTGTTTCCTCAAACACAGGTAAGGAAGCTGCTAGAAGCCTCTTCTAGAGTCGGTTTCCCCCAGGGGTAGCCAGTTCCAGTTTGGGAAGAAGCCCCTGAAGGGTTTCTGACCTTTCTGGGGCTGAGAGCTCTCCAGGATGTGTGAAGGGTGGTGGGGAGAGGGAGGGGGGGTGGCTGCGCCTGAGCCTTGACACACGTCCTGCTTCCCAGAGCTTGTGCTCAGCCTGGAACAATGTCAAGGACGTAACAGATGTGCCTTCTTCCTTGGGTCAGTGTCAGATGATGTCACCCTTTCCCTCTGGACTCTATCAGGACCCGTCCTTGCTATTTCTGAGTCACTGGATAGCTTACAAAGCAGTGTGGACACCCACAGAGGCACTGTGTGATCATCCCTGTGAATCAGACTTGACAATGTGCCTTCACCCCTAAGGTTGCTCTGGAAACCCTAAACCAAGAATGTGACCAGATATTAAATGTCGTACACAGGCTCTTGAGGATTAAGAAGCATAAAGAAAGGACGATGAATTGTTCATGGACATTGAGAAAGGCATAGGAACTTTAGCGGCTCTGAAATCAAATCCATATCTCCAAATGATTCCCCCGCCTCTGGGGACAGCTATTTGTGTTTTCTTGGGTTTTTTAAGGGACAAATATGATAGAGTGTCATTCAATATAGCTTTGTTTGAGGAATACTAATCCCAGGAAGATTTTTTTCCTCACAAAAGATTGAGGAGATGTTTTCTGATGGTCATTGCCTGAAATCTCCCCTTAGACATTCTTATTTCTTTGGCTTAAGGCTAAAACATTTTCATCCCTAGTCCTTAGAATGGTAAAAGTTAAGGCCTTGCCAACAATCAATAATTTAATAATAATATAAATATTTGATCAGATCCTTTCCAACGTCCCTTCAGCAGAACTGTTTCCTTAGAAATGAATTGTAACAGTTATGATTAATTGGGGGAAGTGAGAGTATGTGAGGAAATTAATTGAGCTATTTACACATAGGGAAAAGCTTTTGGATAAACAGGGAGCCCTTTCTAGAGGAAAACTGGAAAGATGTCTTGGGCACTTTGTCCCTTTCTTAATGGTGTGTGTACTTTATTTGTTACACTAGGAAGTTCAGTCTTAGAAAGGGTTTGTTCTGGGCCTGACCCGACTAGTTAAAAGTTCAAGTAGAATTCTGATCATAACTCAGATTACTACCCGGTGCAGTATAAAAACCAGTGGTCCATGTTAATTGCTCTTTGCTGATATGGCTGCAATAAATTAAAATCATTGCGGATGTGGGTACACTGAGCTTTATCTGAACAATAACTTCTATGTAACGCTTGTATTCCCAAGTGAACATTCATTTTAAAGCAGAATCTTTAAAGATCTCCAGTTCCAGTTCCAACCAACAAGTTGGTGTATGTAGTGAACACAGACAGGAGTAAGGGCTCCCCGTGTGATGTCCCTTTGTCCCCACAGCCCCCCAACTCACCTGGGGGCATGCTCTCTGTCCCATCACATTCCAGAAGCAAGTGTCTTGCCATTCTTATGGGCATTCTTGGCCAGCCTCTGTATACCTCCAGAAAGTCTAAATATTATTCCTTCTCCTGCTTTCCCAAAACCATCTCTTTCCCCACAGCTGTGTCTCAGAGCTTGGCAGTCCCTGGTGAGGCCTCCATGTATCCAGGATGGGTGCATTTGGTAGACAGGACTCACTTAACACACCCATCTACCCAGGTCACCCCAGACCCTCCAATACAACCCTTCTTGACACTCAGAACCCAAATGAGCAAAAAATTTGCTCAGATCAGCTGCTCTGCAGGATCCTGGCATCACAACATCCCTGGAGCAATCTGTGACTGTCACCCGTTAGTTTTCCCCAATGCTGGCACCAGTTTAATTCCAAAACGGTCTAACACGGAGTGACCCACGTATTCTGTTGTTTCCGCTTCGAGGTGACCCCAGCACCCTTCCTGCACCCCAGGAAGCAGGATATGCTCCCACTCTTCAATAATCTATAAAATACCAAGAATCACCTACTTGACATTCTGCAAAGAAGAGTGAAGATTTTAAGTACAATTACAGCAGGGAGAACATGGTAACCTTACCGTGTATCCTGCTTTGGAACTAACAAAACATCCCCTTCTGCCCTTTGCTTCCTTTCCCACCCCGAAGGAATTTGCTATTGTTTGTAAATATAGTATGCCCCCAATACCAGTTTTATTTAACCACATTTCAAACTTTGCCTTTCTGATCCTCCTAACAAGGTTGGCTTTGATTTTTTGAACCTACTCTACTGAGATATAATTTACATATAATAAAATGTGTCTGTTTTCAGTGTGGAATTCAATGAATTTTGACAAAAGTGGCCACCTATTGAGCTACTGACATGCTCAAAATATAGAATATGTTTGTCCATCACCCCAAAAGTTTTCCTACCGTGAACCCCCCTCCCCACCCCTAGCTCTAGGCAATGACTAACCTGCTTTCTGTCACTATAGCTTAGTTTTGAAGGGCTTTGATTTTAATGAGAATGTACCGTACTCAGAGTTCTGCGTGTTTCTGCTTGAAACCTTGCAAAAGGCCCACATGAGACCATCTTAACAAAAATGCAGTCTGTGTGTTATCTGAGCCACACGCATTTCGCCCTTTGTTGACTTCATTTCTCACGTAAGCAGGCTGAATTGCTTGCAAAATCTGAGCCAACAAATCCCTCCCCTCCCCATGAGCACAAGCCATTCCTCCCAACAAGGGTGGGTTGGGGGGGGGGGGGGCGTCTGTCTACCCTCCCCTTGAAATGAGACTGTCTTTGTGACTTGATTTGACCAAAAGAATGTGGAGGAAGAGATGCTCTGGCAGTCCCAGGGCCAGAACTGCCCAGCAGAGCCCAAGCAACCCACAGAACCATGAAAAATAATGAATCCTTACTGTTTGAGCTAAGTTTTGGGACAGTTTGTTATACAGCAGATGCCATCAGGAACATTGATGGCAGATGATGTTCTCATAAAAACAAAAGGGAAAGGATGGGAGGGGGGGAATGCAGACAATTGTAGTAATAAAGTAATTACAAAAAAAAGGAAAAGCAAGGACACTCTGGCTTCAGGACACTACAAAGCACTGTGGACGCCTTTGTGGATTCCCAGGTGCCGTTCATCAAACTTGCTCCGACCAACAGAACCAGAACCCAGGGCGCAGTCACAGGCTGACAGAGGCCTCCTCAGGGACTCTCAGGAATTCATTGTGGGGGTTAGATCAAGGAGAAAAAGGGCTGCAGGCCCTCTTTATTCCTTTCCGTGGCTTTCAAAGGGAGAGTCTCACAGGGTGGGAGGAGTCAAATTGAAGAATGTGAATCTCTATGGAGACCTATGACACTTTATGAGGTTAAGAGCTTCTCAGAGCCCAGTCTCCTTAGGAAGACCCAGATAAGAAACAATGCAGGAATTCTCACAATCAAGTCCTGGCACGGTCTGTAGCACGCGATAGTCACTCACGAACGTGTTTGTTAAATCAGTGTGTGCCAGGTTACCCGAGTTATATCCTCTACTCTACAAGCACATTAGAATCGGGGAATCTAAGATGGATACTAAGGCACAGACAATCCACTCGGACGGTTCCTGGGGCATCACGCACATGCTCCAGACCAGAGAGAGCCAGAGGAAATTGAATCTGGAGACAAATTATTTAGCCTGTTGTAGACGTGGCCTTCACCTACCATTGAACCACAGAGTGGGGTGAGCTGGGGACATCAACATAAGCTGATCACTTGCCCTTTCTTCTCTGGGAGACCCAATCATCTTCAACCAAATCCCTGGGTCATGGAAAAAAAGATCCACGCCTAGCAGTAACTCATTTGAATCGGGGAGGATGCCTAATGGGCCATATGCAAATCACTGCTCTAAATGTTTGAATAGCCAGGTGGTGAAAACCAGGGGCCCAGTGCTTCCTGGTAAATACAGGCAGTAAGCAGCCAGCAGTGTCTGTAAGCAACGATGGCAAAACCATTTCTCCTGAAGTCCCCACTAGTCGGTGAGACCCTCAGAAGGACAGGGGACAAAAGGAATTTCCTATATTTGGGCCAGAAGGATGCCTCCCCTTCCAGTGTAATTTTTCAGTTTTGCAATAGTCCCAGCACACCTTTGGGGTGCATGCACTGAGGTGGGTTTTCATAGTGCCACCTCTCAGAAAGCCAAGGAAGAGGATGTGGCCGTCCCAGGAGTCTGCCTGTGGTAAAGGCCACGGATGAGTGGCAAAGACAGGGAAAGCCATGACACAGGCCAGCAGCGAATGCGGGAGCAGAAGGAGGAGGCGTCCAAAACTCCAAGTTTTCACTTGCTGAATTGATTTGGGTCTTTTTGAATAAATCAAAAGGACTGACCCTCTGCTTACGCAAGGTCTCAGCTGTGTGCAAGCATTTTGAATGTCGCACAAATGAAAGGCCGAGCGACTGCTGGTACCAGCTCCGTCTGTAACTGGAAGACGGCCACACCCGCTGGCATCTGATTGAGTAGGAAAAAGGCCCCAGGGTGTCCTGCGCCCAGGACACCAGGTGACTGCACAGAGTCCATGCCAGCCAGGAGACACCAGCAGGTGCAGGGCCAAGGGGAAATGCGCAAGCTTGGACGGTTTTCCTGCCTAGTTGGAGCGTCCGGCTGAGTCACTCTTCCCTGTGCCTGGGGGACTGGTGACAAATATTCTGCTGTCTTGCCAGCCTTTCTTTTCCTTTTCCTTGATGCTCTCGCCTTCTCTAGGACAGCAAACTAACAGTAACGAGAATCCAGAACACTCACTTTAATAACCTTTCCCTTAGATACCTAATGACTTAAGAAAGAGAGTCACATGGCAAACAAACACCCCTAAAAACAAGAACCAGCTACTCAGCAAAGCCAAGCTACTATAAAGGATTTTTAAACAAAGTGGGTAGGATATAATCTAGGGTCAAGGGCAAGTACAGAGTACACTCTACTCTTAGTAGCTTTTTAGGCTAAAAAATGGTATTCTTAATGTGATAACCTCAGAACACAGATCCTCAGACATATTAAAAATAATATTTTATTATTAGTATCTAATTTGTTTGCTATTCCACATCCTTTTTGGAATGAAACAAGACAGTAATAATACTATATTTTAATGTTTTGGTTTTTTTTTACAAGTACTTCCACTTATATTATTTCTTTGGTCTTACCACAGTCATTTGAACTGCTAGAGTCTTAAATGGGTCAGGAACAGCCTGCCTTTCTGGGTTTGTCCGAATCTGTAGCTCCATGCTAAAGGTAATGGTCAACGTCAAGGCCATGGCAGGGTGGGTACGTGGGGACTGATTTATCAAAGTCCTGAAGACTGTCCTGTCTTTTCCTGATCCTGTTGGCAGATAACATTCTGAAGGCAGCATTTTAATCTCTGACACGCGGAAATGCAGTCTCATTGGCTAGGGGTGGTCCTCAGGCCATTACGAAGACGAAGTTTACCTTTGGACAAGTCACAGGTTACAGAAACCTGTTTAAATTAGCTCCAGTAAAAAGAGGACATTTTATATCGGGTATACTGGTATGTCAAGGAATCCAAGGGCAAGAAGGACAAGAATTCTTGTGAGGGATTGGGACCAGCACAAACATACATCCCGAATGGACGTCACATTTCTGAGTCTACAAGCAGAGAATACGGGACCCGTCCACGACTCGAACAGGGTTGGAAGTCTGACGCACTCAGGGAACCCATGTGACCCAGTGGAGTCCCAGTCCAAGAGAGGACAGGGAGACAGACTTGACGGCCAGAAAAAAACACCCTATTATACGAAGGCTGGCAAAAGTAGACTTACAGTTATAACACAAATAATGTGACAATAAATAATAATACAAGAGTAAACTGTTCCGCACACTCACAACTGTAAACCTACTTTTGTCCACCCTGCGTGTAAAAGCTGAATGTGTGATAAAGCATAACAAATGAGAAAGATTAGCCAACAAACGGTGCCGATATCATTGAGAAGTTCACTTTATTTAGTACCCCAAAAGAAGTTCCAAAGCACTTAAAGGGTAAATATTTTTTTAAACTGCACCATAAAAACTAAAATAAAATGCCATGTAATGTTAATTCAGGTTTTAGCAAAAAGAGAATCCCTTCCAAGGCCAGAAACCTCAGGGGAAAAAAATCATAAAGAAACACTGACCAGGCTTGACATTTATCGAGTGCTTATTCTTGTTCACCTCTATTTTTAAGCACTTTGTCCACCTTATTTAATGTATCTTCCAACCTTATGAAGATGGTATTAGTCTCATTTTAAAAGATGTTAAGGCAAACTTGCCCAAGATCATACAGCAGGTGGTAGAGCCCAGCTTTACACCTGGACCTGTCTTCCCACAGCCGATGCCCGAATCCTCTAGGTTGTGAGGTCTTTTCCACACACATTTAAATAGATTTAAAGGAGCAAAGCCCATTCACTCACTCATTCACTCAGCATGTATTTATTGAGTTCCCACTATGGGATGGACACTGCTCTAAGCCCTGGGCATAGAGGGCTGAATCTGGCAGGCGAGACTCCCAAACTCATGGAGCTTACATTCTAGACTGTAGAATCGAGACGGGGTACACACTATGAAGAAGCATGTGAATAAAGAAACAAGAGGATTTCTATTGTGGAAATGCCATTGAGAAGAGAACATAGAGCTATGCGATGAGTAGGGACTGGGGGAGGGAGGCTTACATAGATTATGTGGGTGAGGAGGCCTGGACGAGGGAGCCTGGCTGGTGGGTAAGATATGTGACGTCAAGGAACAAGAAGAGTCCAGAAGGACTCTGAGATTTGGGGCTAGGGTGGGTCGTAACGCCGTTTGCTAAGATGGGAAAGACCAGAGAGAGGCATAGAGCAGATTTAGGGAGGAAAGTTTAGGGTCCTATCTTGACATACTAAATTTGAATGGCCCAACAGATATCCAAATGAAGATGCAGCCTTACAACTTATCATATACGCATAGCAAACATCACAAAGCCTTAATATCAGATATATGACGAGGAAAGCACTCTGAACTTCCAGCAGATGTGTGGGTCAAGGATGGGGAAAGCCGACTGAGAAAAGAGAGAATGTAATCAGTAAACACACATGGGAAAATATTCAGTCTCACTAGTAATCCAAGAAATGCAGCTTGAAACATCCATGAGGTAGTATATTCTTAACCACTGAATTAGAAAGGTATTTAAAAAATAATGACACCCAGTGGAGCCAGAACAAAATTGGTACCCGTCAGACATTGATGGTGACATTGTCCCCTGGGACACATAATTTGGAAAATAATTTGGCAGGTCGTAAAAATTCTGACATGTGTTGACCCAGTGTTTTCACTTGGGAGATTGAATGTATTTTTCAGAAAACAAGTGCATGGTGCCTGTGCCACAGGGTCATCAATAGTGAAAATTTGAAAAACAAACACAAAGTGTCCAACAAGAGGGAAATTGTTACAGAAATTAGGATAAATCCACTACATTTTAATGTGTGCAGCCATCTTCCGCGATGGCAGATTTGTGGCCTCAGGGGACAGGGTAGTGAAAGTTCCTCCTGGTGGCAAGTGGATCCCAAAAGAAACAGAGGTGGCTGGAAGGCCACACCTGCTTTGGGCCTCCTGTGGGGCCCAGGCCTGGCTGAAGGGACCCTTCAGACCTGGTCCCCACTGCCTGGGCTCCTGGAAGGATGGAGCCTGTGGCTCCAGGGACTGGCTGGAGTCTCTTAGATGCCAGAAGAGGGGGAGAGAGGAACCCCCGTCCTGAAAGGTCTGTGCCCATTTCTGCCTTAGGTCACGCGTGGCATTTCTGAAACAACTTCTGTGGCTGTGGTGACCTTTTTCTAAGACGGAGAGAGAGCTGAGTTACTCAGTGCAGCTTGGGGAGGGACCCGCCCTCAGTAGGTCCTGCATTTCTCTTACCATCCTCCACTTTGCGTGGGCTTTGTCTCAAAGACACCTGAACTCACAAGGGAGGTGGTTCAAGGTCATCTCCTGTTCAGCCACTCAGCGAGCTATTCAAATGTGTGGGGTTCAGCAGAACTTCACACAGCCACACAATCAAGCCTCTGCCACTGGTTACTAGGCAATTTCCGTGGGGACTGCTAAAGCCGGCTTGGAATGCGCTCTCCAGTCTTTAGTGGTTAGCTGGAATCAGCAGTCTTCTCAGGGGGATATTCTGTAGGAGTCAATGACCTGCCAGTTTTTCCATTCCTGGGAGGGGGCAGGAGCCCAACCCCTGCCTCCTGGGGAACCTTTGTTAGAAGTACAGCCTCCTGACCCCTCCAAGCAGCTTTGGCCAAGGGCACTTCATAAAGGAGCCAACAAAGTAAAAACTGACCTGAGAATGTGGCCACAGGGATCGGAGGAGGCTCAGAGGAACACGCGCACTGTACCACAGAAAATCAGGAATCCAGAATCATTTTACACTCCTTCCCATGACTCCCTTGGAGAAACTACTATGTCCAAGTCAAACAGCCCTCGGGAGCCTCCCTGGACCCCAAGCAGGGCCCCAGTTGTGTTATGGGATGGCACTGCCCCTGCCAAGCCACCAGCAAGCAGATGGAGCTGCCACGGGAGGTCAGAGCAAGCAGCACGTGGAAAAGTTCCAGGTAACAGCAATGATAACAGTGTCCCCAAAATGCTCCTGCCGACCTCTGCTCACCAACTCTGATCCACTTCCTGGAAGAGGCTGGGCTCACCTGTCCTGAAGTTTGGTCTCCCTGAGGTCACCGCTGTCCCCTGACCACCTACTGGCACCCTTAGGCAGGGCATGACACTGAAACCTGGAGCTTGTCTCAAAACACAAAGGAAGTCTGGGGTCACCTTGTGAGAATCTCTGGTATGAATTTTGAATCCTGGCTGTATTGCCCTCCTTGGTCCCTACCTCGTTCAAACACCCAGCATGGGGCAGGCCGCAGAAATCTCTTCCGAGGTGCCAGTCATAACTTGTCACCCCGCTGCCCCCACAACCCTGTTCAGTGGACCCAGCCACACCCATAATTTAGATCCGTGGCTCTGGCCCTGACGACAGCAGATGGAACCCAGTGGGGCCATGTGAGTGCTGACAGGGGAACTGCAGCAGGTGCTCTGGCCAACAGGGCCTGATCAGTTTCCCCCCTTGATTCACCCTGAACCGGGAAACTGAGGGCTCTGGCAGTGAGTCCAGAGGCTGGCAGAGGGAACGGTCTGCAGAAAGGACAAAGTGTCTCTGTAGGAATCTGAAGGAAGCGCCTGGCTCCCTGCCAAAGCGTGGGCAGTGGCAGGGAGAAGACATTTTCTTAGAAGCCCGTTGGAGTGACAACTGTTCTAAAACTTCATGACAAGTTTCGTCTCAAAGCTCCCAACAAAGGGAATCCCCACTAGAGGCTCTGTCCCCTAAATTCATGCAGCCGGGGCTCATCTATGCACAGGTACCAGGAGCAGCCTCAGTGGGTGGGTCTTTCTTATTTCCTTGGACGCTAAGAGGAAGAAGCTGGGGCTTCCAGCGGTCTCACCTGTTCTCTCACAGGTGCTGACGTCTCCTGTGCCTTCTCCAGGGTCGAAGCCCCGCAGCCATCCTGATGCCCTCACTGAAAGCCACAGCAGGTCAGCAGGTCCTCTGCCTCATTCGTCACAAGTCCATGTGATCCGTTCAGCTTGGATGGGCTGTTTTTACCCTCGTTTGTCTGCACTCCGAGCTGTATCGACATCACTGGAGAAGGCTATTTATTAGTAACACAGACTCCTGGGTCGCATCCCACACTCAGTGAATCAGAATCCCCAGATGTAGAGCCCCGAATCTGTATTTTTAAAGCTTCCCAGGGGATTCTGATGCACAACCCCAGTGCAAACCCCTGGAAACAGGCCCCGGGATCCCAGTGAGAGGTCTGGCTGTAGCCTCTCAACTTTTAATGGTGGTAGCACCCAGCTGCTATCCTCTCCAAACAAAGTGACTCCCCAGAGAGGACCCACAAGGGTATGATTCCCTCTGGGGCACATTGGATCCCAGGCAGGAGAAAGGAAGCTGACAGGGTGACATTTATTTGGCACAGAAGCTGAGCTCTGGACACCCCCACCCTCCTCACCCCTGTGAAGATGTACGTGTATATAAACGTTCACACAGAGCTCTTTAATCACACAGAAGGAGGGCTGAAAAGTCAGCACTCAGACAGACTTTCCATTTTGGCTGAGTAATGTCCTGTTGCTGGGTACAAATTCCCTAGTCAGAGCACTGCCGCCCTCCCCTCCTCACTTCCCTGAGGCCCGTAGCAACAGAACGTCAACACACACACATGACTTCGGCATTGAGAAGTGTACCCCTAAAAGGGAGAACCTCTACTCCCCAGCCCTCGAAGGACCCAGCAAAGAGACAAACCTGGAGAAACCCTAATAAACTCCCAAGAGCAGAGCCAGAAGGGTTTCGTGGATCACTGACTCTGTCTTCAGGCCTGAGTGCGGCGACTGGCATAGTGAGTGGTGTGCACTCAGTAGCTGTTAGGCAAATCAAGCTTTGAACACTTTATCACTTCTACGGACCCAGCTCTATTGCTTCCTTCTGTTCGGTTAGCTTTGGCGACCCTCCTGGCCTGCGAAATGAAGGGGTGTTCTGTAAGACAGGAGCAATACCTACTTCTAGAACTTTGCAGAGGAGCTTTACCCCTCATGGGGGCTCCACCCTCCTGACCTGGTCATTTCCCAAAGGCCCCATCACGTTGGGGGTTCAATATGTGACTTTCAGGGGGGGATACGAGCCTTCAGACGAGAGCAGCTCCTCACTGGTGTCCCTAAGCCAGTTCCCCCTCGGAAGCCACCTCCCACATGCACGCGGCTGATCTTTCTAAAAACACAGATCTGACCATGTGGACTCTGTTCCTAAAACCCTCAATGGACTCCTCATCAGTTACAAAATGAAGCTCTGATTAGCATGCTCCCTGTCAGGTGAGAACCCAAACCCAACCTTCCATCCAAGGAGGAAGATAAAGACAGTGTGGTTTCTGGTTGCCAGGACTGAAATTTCCTCAGTCTGGGCTGCCTGAAAATGTAGCTCAAAAAATAGTGGTTCATCTAAGCCAAAATGAAGAATCAAGTTCAGCTCCCTTAGCTCACACCGACCCAGAACTCAAACGTGTAGCAGCTCCCTCCCAACGGCTGGGTGTTGGACAGGACACTCCCAACACAGTGACACATTGAAGCGCTTCCCCACCCCACTCCTGCCTTCAGGGCTGATGGCCTCAGCCTTGTCCTCTCCTTTGGTCCTTCTCTGATAATAAATCATTATCAGATCAGGCCCTCTGCGCTCTTGGTCCAATAGGGACCTCGTAGACTTTAGGATGAAAAATCCAATTGAAAGCATTTTTGTGCTAGCTCCCAATATGTGCTCTCCCTGCCCCCACATCACTGCTGATGTTTGTATCAACAATGACAGAACTTCAAGTGTGTTGTTACCCAACTAAGTGGATAGAGAGGAAGCTCAGGGAAGAAATATCTGTCTCACCATCTCATGTACCGCCCAATGCAATGGCGAGATTCCCTTGCCTGCCACTGTAGACGCTCCACTCAGCTCCCTCCTGAGCAACCTCAGGGGCTGGTGATTCACTCCCCTCCCGTACCTCCCAGCCCCTTTGCAGCGGGGCATCCAGAGGTCACCACTGTCCCCTGTCCAGTCTCCTCTGGATGTGGAAATCAGCCTGAGAGGTGTAAAGTAAACTGTTTTCTGATGACAGATGGTCTGGGGTGGAAACTAAAAGCAAGAAAAGAATAATGACACTAGATTTTTCCAACTTCTTTTTTCTTTTGGGAAAATGTCATACATTAACCAGAAGGAAGCAAGACTTGACCGTAAAACATGTGTTCTGAGAACGCGCCCACAGTGGCTCTGTTGAGCGGTCAATTCCTGGTCTGTCTGAACTCAATACTTACACAGTCAAGGGTGAGAAAGAGAACACAGCCTAGGCCCCTGGAGGCCCCTGCAGCTTCTGCAGGGGTGTCCTGGGTGTGACTCAGCTCCTCCAGACAGAGCAGGTGGATGGCAGCCCCTTCTCCAGAGCGTGCCTTCCTTCTTGGCTAACAGACATGAGTAGCTTTGGTTTTCGTGTTCTGCTTCTAACATCAAAGATAACCAGCTGGATTTTATGCATAACCAGCCGTGGGTGGGTGTCCTGAGCGGGGCCGGCTCTGTCCCTCCCACAGCTACTGTCCAGGATCTGTCAGTCTTCGGGCCTGGCTAGACTTGCTGAAGGTAGAAATCAGCCGAGGAGCCACCCATTGAGACAGAAAGGTGTGGGTGTTTCAAAGCCTTCTGGGCCAGCTCTGCAGCATGAGACGTTCCTGTCCCATTGACTCACTCCAAGTGCCACGTTGCAGCACCTTTTCCTTAGCCTCCCCTGGGTTCCCTCCCCCCTACCGCCACCCACCGCTCTATCACTTGCTCTGCGGTCTGGGACCTGGGGGAAGAAGGGGCTCTGTTATTCAGTGCCATTCTGGAGGCCAGGCCACAGGGGTCAGTGCCTGTGTACCTCACCCTGCAATCAGAGGGTAGGTAGGAGTCCTCCCACCCCCCGTTCTGTGTGGCTTTTTCCACCTTACTTTGCCCTCCCAGGTTGCCACTAATTCTAATTTTAACCAAGACTGTTGTTCAATCAGCACAGTATTCCACAGTATTCCTGTTCTTACAGACCCTCTGAAAAATAAAAAAATGAGTCCATGTAAGGACTGGTTCAGAATGTAGGCTCTGACTTGAGGGTCTCCATGAGACCCCCCCCACCGTCCCTTGAAAAGCAGGGCCCTGAGGGTGTTATGGAGGTGACCTGTGACCACTCAGAGTAATAGCGGAGAAGCCAAAGAATAGAGTTTATCAGCAACAACAAACTTGAGAATCAAAAATACTCAAAGACCCCACAATGCCTCAGCTAATGGAAAGGCTTTTGGATTACTTCTCTAAGTACCTCCTTTATTCACTTTTATCCGCCATGGATAAAGATCTTTCAAAAATGTTTTCTTCACTTTCCCATCTTCTTAGAAGAGTGTGCTAAAGTTAATTCAACCTACTTTTCATGACTCGGTTATGAGCTTCCATGTTGGAAATATTCTGTGACCCGTTAGCATGAACCATTTGCTCTTCAGAGCCTTTCACAGCGGCCACAGTTGGTCCTTATCCATTGTTAGAAGTTGTGTATCTACTTTTCTAATAAGAAAGAGAATATAGTTATACAGGGAGAGTAAAAACTCTTCTCTTCCAATGTTTAGTCCAAAGTGGATCTAAAACAGGAGAATGAAGTCTGATACACCTGTTTGTAAATCAGGGGTCAGTGTGTCTCGAGCGAGAATCGACGAGCCTCGCCAATATGCAAAGTTCAGGATTTCTCCGTAGAAATTTTGTGACATTTAAGCTGCCTCAGGCCCTTTTCTCACTTATTGAATCACTCAACAAATGGCTATTGAGCACCTACTAATGGGCAGGCCTTTGGGGGGCACCGTGGTTACAGCCGTGAACGGCAGAGCAAGCTCCCTGACCTTCTACACCTAGGTTGCTTTCTAGCGGTTGGCTGTGGTCTGAAAGTTGAAATTGCTGAGTAACTAAGTTCCAGGTAGACAACGTGACTGTTTGTGCCTTTTGTATGGGGTTCAGGGACACATACTTAGTGCAGAAATGTGTTAGGACATGCACATACTCCTCACACACTGTGCTCCCAAATCCCTCCAAGTCCACCCCAATTTTTCGCCTGCCTTAGGTGCCAAAGTCACAGCTGGGAGTAGAGGAGCTCAGCCATTTATGGAAAATAGACTCCTGACTTTCACTGCCATCTGTGGACAAATGTTGGGCAGATAATTATGAGACAGATTTCAAAAAGAAAATGTCATAGTTCCCACACTGTTCTCTTTCCTTCCCTCCTCTTACTCATTTAACAAAATTTATTGAGTACCTATTCTATGACCTGGGGATATGAAGTTAAAGAAGACTTGCCTCTTATCCTTAACTGTTTGAGTCCCAGCGGGTATTGTCAGCAGCGCAATCGCGCTGCTTGGGACTCAAACGGTTAAGGACCTGACAGTGTGGTGATAAGTATTGTCATCCAGGATGGTAAGTGCACTGTTGCAAGGGGGGAGAGCTGGACACACAGAAGGGAGGAATCGGAAGAACAGGGGGAGGAGACTGAGCATCAAGGAAGGCTTCCTGGAGGAGGAGGCAGTGAAACTTAATTTTAAAAGATGAGTGATATCATATATAATTCTAGAAAGGTGAGTGAGAATGGGTCTGCCTCTCACCTGTGACATCTAACCACTGAGTCAGGTCCCCTAGGTTGGAAGTCCCACCTAGGACAGGTGGGCAAGAATGGAGCCACTTGGGGGTATAGAGGGCAGAAAGGGTCGCTAAAACCCTTAAAAAAACAACAACAACAACCCAATATTCACATTCTTCCTCAGTGGCTACCTCCAAGGCCTATTTATAAGATTATTTTGAACTGGGCCAGCTGACATGGGGCTTGTCTGTTTGTGACCTCAATGTCTCTGCAAGTGATTGCAGCCTGGTGGGTAATCAGAGGGCACTTTTGTTCACTGAGCACCCATTATGCACCTCCTGTGTGTCAGGCCCCCTCCTGGGCTGCGGGATCCACATAGAAGCAAACCAACCCTCAGCCCTGAGACCTGACAGATTATTATATGCAATTTAGATGATCTCAAGTAAGAGAGAGTCCTGCAAACATGCCCTCACTTACTGGAAACCATTTAAGCTTTCTTTAAAAAAAAAAAAAGCTATTGATTACCCCCTTTTCTTCTTACACAAAAATGTCCTCTCGAGAACTGAAATAAGTGTTTCTGCTCACTTGCTAAAGTATGCAGTGACTTAATCAACTGTTTTCTTCCTGTGTTGCTTTTGTTAAGAAAAATGAGGAGAGCACCCCTTTCCTTTCTCCTCATGACGCAGGAGAGAACATTTTCAACGTGACACCCCCCTTCCCCGCTTCCTATCCCCACCCCTTCCCAAACCGGTTTGGCATTTTTCCCCTTTCCACCATCAGGTTCTGAGCGAGTCTCTGTGATGTGAACACCAGGCCGTAGCTGGAACTCATCTCTATCCTGTTTGCTGTAACCTTCTGGGTTTCGCTTTTTACAGCAGCAATACCTGGGCATGGTGGGAAGGGATCGCGCAGATCCGAGTTTCACTCCTAGCTCTGGCACTTACCCCTCACGTGACCTTGGGTGAGGGTCACTTAACTCCTCTGACCCTGTTTCCTCCTCTGTAACATTGAACGTTTTTCTCAGGTTGGAAGGCAGAGTGACAAATGCCATTCACCACAGGAGAGGGAGGGCCTGGTGAAAATATTCTGGAAGTAAAGAAGCACAGTCCATAGTTTAGCATTGAGACCATCAGACCACTGCCTGAATCACTTAGCAAAATACCTGCGCAGTGCTGGTCCCCTGGGGCTCGGTCAACGGGTCTTCCCTCCTCATCCACCTTCCCCAGTGAGGTCCAAGGTCAGGGACAGTCAGTCCAGAAGACTTCACCACATGTGTTCTGGGAGTCCCGATTTATTTTCGAATATTCTCTGCAGATAGCCTCATATAACATCAAAGAGGGCCGAGCAATCCAGCATTTCATGCTCCGTCCACTGATTTTCAGGAAACCTTTCTCAGGGGAGTAGCACAGGTGAGCCTTGTCCCGGCCTTAGGTTTTGTTTCTAACATCCTGTCTGTATGTGTAGCTGTGAGGTGTCTAGGGGGACAGAACAGGAGAATGAGCTTGGGTCCACCCAGCCCAGCTCACTGGTTAAAAAACAATTCTGCTTGGGGTGTTAACACTTGGCTCTGTAGGGTCTGCTGAAAAGCTCCTTTGGTCTCTGCAGTCAGGCCGGGTGTTCAGGTCCTTGGCAATAACAGCTACCCTTTAGCGATGACCTGCAGAGCCCGTGGGCACTCAGAGACCGTGTTCCAAATATGGTATTGACTGATTTTCATCACAATCTCACAAGGGAGGGCTTTGTTTCACTTTTTCAGATGGCAGTGGATGGGGACCAAGGCTGTTGGCACCAGCCCGGGAAGGGCTTTTTTTACCTAAAAACACCCTAGAAAACAAGAAACACAGGGACTCTGTGGGTGCCAGGGCAATGGGCTCTCAAGGGAAATGGGGATGTTGTTCAAGATCCCACCGCAGCAGGCATGCATGTGCTGGGTCCCAGCCCCGTGATTCTGCCCAAGGTGTGACTCAGGTTACTCAGGCCTCTGCAGCGCCTGCAGCTGTTCCTCTTGCCCTGCCCTCTTTGTCTCTCTTCACCTACCCTCTCTGTCTGCCTCTTGGCTTCTGCTTACCCACAGGTTTCCTTGCTGCCCTATTCCTGACAGACGTTCAGCCCTGGGAGTCCCCTTGTGCATCTCCTCTGCCACTCTCCAGTACAGTGGGTGTGATTGTCCTGCAGGGCCACCCACAGGGCTTCTGCTGGCTCCCAAGCTTGTGCCAGACTGGGTCCCCCAAGCTCAAGAAACTTCGGCAGCTGCTGGTCTTGGTGCAGCTGCTCCACACCATGGCCTGTCCAGGCATTGATCCTTTTCTAGATGAGGAAATGGCCCCTGGGGAGCTTCAGCATTAGTGAGGGGCAGAGCAGGGATCAAACTCAGCTCTGCTATCTCCAAAGCCTACCACACAACTCTGCTTCCTGTTGCTGTTCACCCACACAGGATAGGAGGGAAGAAGGGCTTTTCCTGGCTTCTACCTGATGTGACCTGAGAGCCCTGAATCAAAGGACCCCTCAGCCCCAAAGCATTCCCCTCACCTCCTGGCAGATGGCCAAGACTTGAAAGTCCCCCATATGTTAGAGAGTGAGTGTTCCAGTCTCCCTGAGCCGGCCACTGGCAATAGCTAGGAGAGTCTTGTGAGAGTGTGAGGTGGAGCCCAAGCGAATGGTACCAAGGCTGAGGGCTAAGAAAATGAAGAACCAGCGGGAAAGGGGGCCCCATGCGGCTGCAGGTGAGAGAGAGCAATGGGTACTAGGGACACGGAAAGCGTCCACCTTAACCTTCCACCTGGGGACCACCAATCTGTTAGCTGATCAGATTTTTGGTCCCCAAACTGGAACATGTGGTCAAACATACCATGTTTAGGCAGTGAGACAAAAGATTCAAAATCAGTACTGCCCTGGAAAATCCAATACCTCTTGCGGTGTTCAGGTTGAGGGGGTGTGGTTGGGTCAAACTTCATTTGGGAGCTTCAGTCAACCACAGGTGGCTGGGGCCCAGGAAGGAGGTGGCTCTTGCAAAGAGATAAGGACCGCCCTGTGAGAGTAGCTCTCCCCAGAGCAGACAGCCCCAACTGCTTCTCAGTTCCTGTGGTAAACTCATGAAGATCAAGGGACAAGGGACCTGTCATCTCTTCCTTCTCCTCCACCCCTTGCCTTCATCCTGTGTCCCCTCAGCCGCTGGTTTGTCCTCTCTTCCCAGCTTGCTGAGCCCGTGAAGTGCCCAGCTATTGCTCCTGTTTTGCAGATGGAGAAATGGAGGCCTTAGGGAAGTAAGGACACTTCCCAAGATCACAGAGCAAATTTGCAAGCGGAAAACAGGTTAGCTCAAGTTTCTGTCGTTTAGGTCTCCGTCTGTCAGTCCCTCTGTCCCCAGGTTGGCATTGTGCCATGTGTTCAGCACAGAGTCGGGCACCGTGGGGAAAAGCCACAACCCTCAGCTCGCTGGCACAGTCTCTTCAGGATTCTGATATCTCTTAGGGAATAAGATTGCAAGAGCCTCAGCCTGGGTGCTTGTTCTTAGACCTCTGTCCTAGGGGCCTCACTTGCAGCCATTTTCTTAAATTCACCAAGAAGCTATTCCCACAAATCTTCTCCTCTCCCCTTATCCTAGGGCTTTCCCAAGAGCCTTGAAGAGCTTGGAGAGGGCAGTCCTTCTACATAGTAATGGAAATGAGGGAATGCCTTTGGACTTGAGCTTTTCACCTGCAGCGTGGCAGCCAAGCTTTTCTAGTGAGGCGTACGGGTGTTTGGGACTATGTTAGTCTCTTGCACTGTAACCCTTTACCAAGTTCTCAGAGTTCCCTTCCAGACTATTTTCTAACTCGTTCAAACAGTTGACTCAGCAGTCAGCATATCACTAAGATGAGTTCTGAGGTTTCTTCAAAATGATGTGCTTTAAGTTTGTATAATTCTGGGTTTTCAAGATGATGCTGGCTCCTTCTGAGTCTCTTCTGCAAACAACTCCGGTACTTTGGGAAAAGTACAAAAGAAGTATAGGCAGGGGGTCAAAGAGGTTTCTCCACCTGCCCGATCTACACCATTGGCAACTGCAGCCCCAGGAGCTCTGAGGAGGATTCTCAGGCCCTGTCCAAGCTCATTCGGAAAAAAGTGATGTGGTTGAGTAGTCATGTCTGCCCTGGGAAAGGAATGGGCCAGGGAATAGAAGCTCTTATTGCTACCCTGAACATAAGAGGCTAGGCCTTCAAGGAGCTGAATGATTCCTTCGGGAAAGAACTTTAACCATCACCCCACTCAATCCCCCAGAAGCAATGATCACACTCTCAGAAACTTGAAGTCTACCCTTTTAGACAATTCTAAATTTTAAATAGTTTTTTATACCCACCTAACCAACCTATGTACACATGGACATTTCTTGACTCTCTTCATGCCTTTATTTTCCAGAACGAATAGTGATTCCCTACGTCTAATCAGCTCAAACGTAACCCTTTCTTTGCCAACTACTTCTCCTAAGCCATTTTCGGTAGAAGCCCTTAGGATCCTTCCAACTTTTCCGTGGCCTCCCTTCACATTCCTCGACCCCTTACCCCCAAATATGCTGCCTCTCTTTTCTTTCAGAATAAATCTTATACTTTTCTTCCTTCCCTTTCTCCAAGTCCACTCCACTGGACTTTCTTCTCATGCTGAACTCCCTAATACTGATATATAAAATCTGGCCTACATGACTACCCACTTGTAAGTTGAAAATTTCTATTTTATTAAACAATTTAGATGATTTAGACTGAGAGGGACCGAGAGGAGAAGCCTGGTCTTCTTATAACCATCATACTCTACCACATAGAGCTGGGCTGAAAATAGGACCTCAATAATTGCTTACTGAGTAAATAAAATCATTCTGTAGGGTTTTTTATTCCCATGTCAAGTGTCAGAGACTGGTAACTGTCCCCCTTTTTCTTTACTATAGAGGGGATTCATAACTTGGGGTCCTGACTGGTGTGGCTCAGTGGGTTGGGTGTCGTCCTGCGAATGGAAAGGTTGTCAATTCAATTCCAGATCAAGGCACATTCCTGAGTTGTGGGCCAGTCCCAGATGGGGACATGCAAGAGGCAACCAATCCAGGTTTCTCTTACCCATCAGTGTTTCCCTCCCTTCCTTTCACTCTAAAAATAAATAAAATATTTTTAAAAGTTATCCTAAGAAGATGTCCATAGTCTTAACTAGGCTTCCCAAGGGGTTCACGGCACCAAAAAAAAAACACAACAAAGTTTAAAAATTCCTGTACCTCTGATGTTTAGCTGGGCATGTTGCTGCCTAGAATAGAAATCTCACTTTCCAGCTTGTTCCAACAAATACAGTGTTAAGAGAAATGTTGTTTGCAGCTTCCTCAAAGAGTCCTTTAAAAGAGAGAATATATTTCTCTTTCTCTCTTCCTTCTTTCTGCTTCCTGGATTGCAGACATAATGGCTGGACACCTGACAGCTACCTTGGGCCTTGGGGATGGAAGCCACAGATCACAGTAAATAAGATTGATGACCCAGTTCCCTGACAGAGGGGAGAGCTGCACCAACCCTAGACTGACTACCTCCAGAATTCTTATGTGTGAGAACGAAATAAACTTCTGGTTCACTTAGCTCCTGTTATTCCGGGCTTCTGCTACTTGCCACCAGAGCCAGGTCAGACTGATGCGGAAGCCTCGCTGCAGATAAATTGAAAATGGCGTTGTTTATCTGCAGAGTTTCCAGAAATCGTCTCTCATTCGAGAGAAAGAATCATTTCAAACCTAGACGGTGACTCTTTTCGTGCCTAACCTTATAGCTAGTACTTAAACAAAAGTGAATTGTGTGGAAACCTGTTTTATTCAGAGTTTCCGTTTTTCAGAGTATCAACTAATAAACTCGATCGCTTGTGAAACTCTCGTTTTTCAGCCACTTTTGCAGTCTACTTTGGGCTCCCCTAACGAACATTTATGAGTAGCCTGGCTTGGCGCTTAGTATCTCTTAATTTATGACAGTGACTCATTTAAGAAGGCGTGTGGAGAATTTTAAAAAAATAACAAATAGTAAAGATTCCTCTGACGCGTCCATTACATTATTGATAGATTCAGAATACGTGTATGATATCACAACCATCAGTAACACACTTTTTTTTAGGATGCTGTGGTTACTGAAAGGTAGAGAATAGTGGTGCCTGTCCCCAAAAAAGATTGTGATAAAATTGGGGCGACATACGCGGAAAGAGAAGTGGCAACCAACACACACCATAAACAGGATGCCATCAGCAAGTGATAAGGTGGTTCAGAAGAGGGGGTAACTCTGGCTGCTGGGAGAAGGATAGGGTTACGATACAAGAAGGGAATGGCAATGAAGAGCACAAAAATGAAGGAAATGGGTGAACCCGTTGGCTGGAACAGACGCCTGACTTCAAACGATATCCCCTATAAGGTCCTTCCTGATTCCTGCAAGTAGACTTCATCCAGCTTTCCACACGGCTATGTTTCCTTCCAGCTTTGTGGACACTTCTAATATCACAGGAAGGCGATGGTCCCGCTGGACTCTTAGGACAGGGCTCTTCTCGTTTTTAAACGCCACCCATGTACACGGGCTTCTAAAGTTCTAATGAATGAATGTAATTTTGTTTAAGTGTGTCTACTACACCTTTCAATGAACCATCCGCAGCTAATACTATCTTTACAATCACACACACAAGTCATGTTTATTGTAGAAAAACACCCAGGTCAACATCAAAAAGAACATTAAAATCTCATCCCTAATCGCAACACCCAAAGATAAGACCTAACTACTATTAACATTTCTGTGTACCCCTCACACAGTCACACATAGGTTTCACTTTTTGGAGTCTGGCCTGGAATCTCGGGTCTAATTTCTCTGGAACGGCTGTCCCGATATTTGCAGAATGTTGGTGAATCTGTATATACATTTCAGTGTCTCACTGAAGCTGCCACGCACAGGGGCCCAGAAGTGGAAGTGGGCAGCCAGCAGATGACGTCAGCCGAGTTCTGACACAGGCCTTTGCTGCGTGGAAAAATGACGAGCCCAAGAGCAGTTAGCGTGCTGGAGGTGTCTGAAGGGCTGCGAGTGGAGGCAATGGGAGAGACCTCCTTGGAGAGGTTAAAGAATAACTCATCCCAGCATCCACAGGCAGCTGCTGCCCAGGTTCCTGTTGTGACATGCTAGCGCTGAATTAGCTCTCTTAATTTAAAACAATTACAGTCACGCACCACCTCACCCCCTTTCGGTCGACAACAGAACGCACATTCAGTGGTGGTCCCATAAGACTATAATGGAGCTGAAAATTTTCTACTGCCGTCATAGCTGTTGGAACGTCCTTGCGCAACGTGTTACTGTGTGTGTGTGTGTGTGTGTGTGTGTGTGTGGTGATGTGGGTGCACGCAAGCCTACTGTGCTGCTGGTCGCATAAAAACACAACATGTTAAGTTAGGTACAGTACCTAGTACTTGATGATGATAACAAATGACCAGGTTACTGATTTGCGCATTGACTCGTCTAGACTTTTCACCGTGATTTAGAGTCTGCTCTTCCTCCTTTCATACTTTTAAGGAGTTTGCTGTAATCAGTGTTCTGTGTTGTGCCAGCAGCTTCATACCTCTTACGGCTACCACACCTCTTGATTGCATCGTTTTCTCTTGTGCTTGATTTGATCTCCTGCTGTTTCACATATTCAGTGCAGCCTAAGTGTGCAGTGTTTATAGAGACAGGTCTTCCCATTCACTCACCTCTCCCTCACTGACTCCCCCAGAGCAACTTCGAGTCCCGCAAGCTCCATTTATGGTAATGCCCTGGACCGGCGCACCATTTTTTATCTTTCATACTGTACTTATTGTACCTTTTCTATGTTTAGATGCACAAATGCTTACCATTGTGCTACAATGGCCTGCGGTACTTAGTACAGTGATGCGCTGTGTGGGTTTGTGCCCTGGGAATGGTAGAATAGGCTGTACCACACAGTCCAGGGGTGTGGTGAGCCAGACAGCTCATGATGTTTGCACAACGACCAGATCACCTAGCTAACTACACATTTCTCAGGACGTGTCCCCTTTGTAAAGCAGTGTGTGACCTGCATTGAGGTGAAAGTCACATAACATACAGTATGCCATGCAATCACATTTGGTAACTCACAATGCTGTGCAACCATGACTTCGCCTAGTTCCAAAATATTCCCACCACTTCAAAGTAAAACCCCACATCCATTAAGCAGCTTGTCCCCATCTCCCCGCCCCCTCCCCAGCCCCTGGCAACTACCAATATTTCTTATGTCTCTATGGATTTATCTCTTTTGAAGATTTTATGTAAATGGATTCAAACACTATGTGACCTTTCATGCCTGGCTGTTTTCACTTAGCATAATGTTTTCCAGGTATATCCACATTGTGGCGTATATTAATACTCCCTTTTTATGGCTGAAAAATATTCCATCTCCGTATATAATGCAATTTGTTTATCCATTCATGTGCTGATGGACCTTTGGGCTGGTCCCTTTACTTTTAGCAAGGTCCCTGTAAAAGGAAATATTTGCAGATCTGGAAATTTACAGGCAGGGTCTCATAGATAGGGCACAAAGGTTCACTTGGGGTCACCACGTCAGCCCATATCACCTGTAGTTTGGGAGTGTCTAGTGCCCTTGAGTGCTCCTGGGGCTGTTAGTTGTGGGACTCAAAACACTCATTATAATTAACTCCACACTTGCAACCCAACTGGACAACAATCCTATGAGACCATCAGGACAGAAAAGCTTCTCCCCACTTTTCCAAAGAGGAACCTGAATTCCAGAGTCTAGAAGTCAGACCACCTGGCTGGGGAGTGTTGAGTTAGGACACACACCAGGCCATCTGACCACATCCAGTCCAGACTTCCTTTAAATACTTACCATGAACAATACCCACAGTGAAAGGCAGAGACCTGGGTAGGAGGGAGATTTGAGTGTCAGGAATAAGTCTGGTGGTGAATTCATGGAAGGGAACAATGGTGAGTCTGTAGGAGCTGGAATGAGGCTGGTACCCAAGGACGGAGAACGCTTTGCTTTACCCAAACACCCCACCCTCCTTGTTCGCCTACTGCCCACACGTGAAAGCATGTGGCCAGGAACTCACATTTCATCTCTGTGGATCCTGCCTCCTGATGAACTTGGAAGGTGGTATCCCAGACACGGTGGGCTTAGGGTGGGCAGAGAATGTTTGGAATGGGAGGCAGGCAGCATACCGCCTTCTTACACACATAGGTGCTCAGGCAATGTTTGCGGAATGAATGAATGAATGAACAAATTAATATGATTCAAAGCACTTTTGATCCTTTGCAACTTTTTCTGCCAGACTGCTCACTTTCTTTGCATTGAAAATAAAAGCAAAAACCTCTACCGAACAGTGGCCGTCAGTAGAGCCTGCACCCCTCACCCTCATGTAGGAGAGGACAGGCTGCAGGGCTTTCTTATGTGCCTGTGTTCGGGTGGACACTAGACTGCTGTAGCAAAATTTCCAAGATGTCAGGGGCTTAAAGAATCAGTGCATTTAGATCTCTCTCCTGTACAGTTCTAGGTGAGTACTGCAGGCTGGTGGGCATCTTCACTCTGCCTGGTCACTCAGAGGCCCAGCGTCCTCTCGAGTCATTCCTCTGTGACATCGTTTTCATCAGCCTTTCAAGGCTTAGTTGTTGCAAGAAAGAAAGAAAGAAAAAGCATGGAGGAGAAATACTTATTCTCTTTATGCCTAGTAGGGGTTATGCCTATCATTTCTGCTCAAAGCCTGTTGGCGGGAACATCATCACATGAGCATACCAACTGCAAGGGAGGCAGGGAAATGTGGCCTGGATCTGCGCCCTGGAAGAAAAGGAGAATAGATTTTACATCTCCACCACCTTCCATGTGTTTGCGGTTTGTTTCCAGAAGGCAGCATAGAAGGCTCACCTCCACTCCCAGACAGAAGTCCCCTGCTCTTGGCTGGAACTTTTTCTCGGTCTTTGCACTTCTACATGTTAGGGAGTCAACTTTGAAGGATGCAGATGAGCTTGCCCTTGGGAAGAAGGACCCCTCAGTCTGGAAAGGTGCAGGGAGAGAGGGGAAACCTGGAGAGTGGTGAAGCCAAACATGACCTGGGCGCAGTGAATACTCATTAACCCACACAGGTTGTCTCCTCTGGCACTTACAAAAAAGTAAGTTGTATACAAGGTGATCAGCTTCATACTGTGGGCAATAAATGCATGGAGATTTTAGAAAAGCTTATGACAATACAGGGATTCATATAACTTTTAACTTCAGGGTAGATATCAATGCCTCCCCAAACGCACACATGCACACACACTCAGACACTCACAACTCACTGGCACTCTCACACTCACACACATACATGCCAGCATACACTCCCACCATCTAACACAACCCTTGGGGGTGAGCCTTATTAACAAGTAAAGGAGGAGGCTGAACCAGCCTGCATCTAGGTGCCTTGAATCAAGTCCTGATCACACAAGGGCAAGGTGGCCTGAGAAGATCTGGTCTTCACCAAATGGCATCCATAATGTCACAGCCACCTGCACTAAAGTGTTCGGCTGTCTTTGCCCCTCAGCTAGAACCAGGGATCTCATGGATCTCAGTCTTAAAACACAAGAGCTCTCTTTAGGCACTTACAACAATAATACCAGACAGCTTTTAGGGAAGAAAAAACTGGCAAGTGGGGAATGAAACCCATCGATGGCCATCTTCATACTTGGAGACTTCGGGACTCGAGCCATCCCTTGCCTCTGGAAGAGACAAAGCCTGAGCAGGGTCCCCCTCCATTGTGCTGGGGGCTGCAGTGACTCTCAGGACAAAGGGCCCCTTCAGATTTCATGTTCCCACCGGCAAGGCTCTGATTTCCCATCTAGTTGTCCAGAAGCTCAGCTGCTCAAACAGTGGAAACTTTGATTCCGTTCCTGCAGCTTCCTGTTCAGCTCATCCCTAAGAAGGTGCCATGGATCATCTCCACAGTGTCAAGACGTGAAATAAATTTTCATGCAAGCAGAAGGCCAAAAACACCCGGGCTGGGGGTTGGAGGGGAGGGAGAGGAGAGGCAGAAAGGAGGGAAATGAAAAGTTTGTGGGTGATATATTGCAGACCAAAGAAACATCAGCTGCTCTTTACCAGCCCTAAGAATAAAAACTCCCTGAAAGGCTGCACTCTTCTTCCCTATTATGGAAATGCGGTCGGGGCTGCAGGAAGGGCTGTTCCCAATAAACGGAGGTGGGCAGCCGCTTTCTCGCTCTTTCCCTTTGGGAGTCATACAGGCTCTGGTTATGGCCCCCTCCCTACCACGCATTACACTTTGTTTGCACTTACTAAACCTTATGGGGCTCTTTTTGCTGGTTTTAGGGCCCAGCCCCTTATTTGGCTTTGGAAAAGGACGTTTTCCTGCTTGTTCACAGCTCTCCCATTGTGCTGGCCCAAGGAGGCAGATGGAAACAAGGGGATGAAAGACTCGAATCGTAACGCGATGACATGGGGCCAGCACAAGTGTTGTTTACCTCTGTCCCTGTGTCATTAGGCACAGTCGCTTATGTGAACATGGTCGACTCTTTCTTCGGTGGGAAGGGGCCTTTGGAGCCTCAGAGTTTGTCCTGTTAGGTGTAGCTGATGTACAGAGAGGCCGGAAGTAACAGTGGGAGACGGATGTGGTCAACTCTTGGCTCCTCACCTGTTGGCTGTGTGTGTCCCAGGACAAGCAGTGAACCTCTCTGAGCTTCAGCTCCATCACCTGCAAATTCAGACCAAGAACACCACAGAAGGTGGACGGCCAACGGAACATGGCAGTGTGGAGAAGGGTCACCAGGGAGAGGCTGGTTGGGCAGCCAGCAGGAGGCCTCCTGGGGTTAGAGTTAACTTAGCAAGTTCACTGGAGGTCAGGTCAAGTGTGTAGGCTCAGGAATCTAATGTCAGTCACCATGAGGGTGCCCATTTTTTCAGGGGCCAACTGACACTAACTCAGGTTCCAATCTGAGTGCCCCGTTGCTGATTCAAAGTGAGAAATACAGTCACTAGGAGCCGTCACTGGGGAAGGTGTAATAATTACACTGTAATTAGTCAGACAGCAGGTGCAGAGGACAACATTTGAGAGCGTCATTATCGGTCCTATTTGACCCAACGTCTCTTTGCCTGACAGGCAGTTTGTTACCTCCCGGAATAGAATTAATGCACACCACAGCCTATGTACAGACACACACATATTTTTGTAAAGCTCAATATGAGGCCCTAACAGGACTAGAGAGGTCCCAGAGAGGAAGAAAAAAGGAATGTATTTCTAGGCAAATAATATGGATTTCGACTCGTGAGCCTTTGAGGGTGACACGCTGGCATTTGCACTTAGAGTCCCCACAAATGTAACTGACAAACACAGGCTGATCTAGACGTGTCGATTTGGCAACTCAAATATCACAAGTACCTTTGCCATAAGTGATGCGATTTTCTGAAAAGGGGACTAACTCTCGGTAACCTTCTGGATAAAGTGAAGCCCAGTCTCCCTGGAAAACCTGGTCTATTCATTCGCACACTATGAAAGAAACCTTGGGTTTGCACATAAAATGGAATTAGGTCCAGGGCTCAGTGAATTATAATCAGGCACATCAGCTGCCCCAGGTCCCTTCACACACACCTTTGTGTGCTAGTTTCCAAGGGCCGCCGTAACAAATTACGACCAATTTAGCGTCATAAAACAACACGAACTTATTCTCTTGCAGTTCTAGGAGTCGGAAGTCCAAAACCAGTGTCTGTGCGAAGTCAGGGTGTTACCGAGACTGGTTCCTTCTGGTGTCTCGGAGGGGAGAATCCATTTCCCTACCTGTTTCTGCTTCTAGAAGCCATTTGCTTTTCAAAGCCTATCACTCCCATCTCTGCTTTGTCATCGCCTGGATTCTGGCTTCTGCTGTGTCCCTCTGATAAGGAGTGTCGTGATTCCATCAGGCCCACCCAGATCATCCAGGACCATCTCTCCATCTCTAGATCCTTAACTCAATCACACTTGCAAAGTCCCTGTTGCTGCACAGTGACATTCACGTCTTCTTGGAATTAGGACGTGGACATATTTAGGGGCTGATATTCTGACTTTGATACCAGCTCTTGCTGCAGTGTGCAAGTCCATGAAGACTTTGACCTTCAGTAAAGAGCCGCTGGCCTCAAGAGCACCCCAAGCATCTTGGTTTTCTATGCTGGGCTTCTCCCACCTCGGATATCCCTGGAGCACCAGCCCAGGCACAGGTAGGAGGTGGAGGTGAATGTAGCCTCAGGGATATTCTTGGCCAACAAGAAATGATGAATAGATGCTGCTGCCTCTCATTCTTCAGGTGGGACCGAGTCCCAGTTACCACTGTGTTTTTCTCCTTCCTTGTCTCACTCTCTGCATCAGTCAGGGTTCTCCAGAGAAACAGAACCCATGGGAGGGATAGAGAGATAGATTTATTATTTATTATAAGGAATTGGCTCATGTGATAATGGAGGCTGAGAAGTCCCAAGATCCACAGTGAGCGAGCTGGAGACTCAGGAGGGCCAATGGTGTAGAACCATACAAGTCTGAAGGTCTGAGAAGTGGGAGAACTGGTGCTGTAAGTTTCCATTTGAATCCAAGTTCAACGGCAGCAGAAGAGCAATGTCCCAGCTCAAAGACAGTCAGGCAGAGAGAGAGTTAGACACACCCAAGTCAGCCTTTTACTCTACTCAGTTCTTCAGTGGATTGGAGGAGGCACACCCACACTGAGAAGGGCAATCTGCTCTTTCCTCCGTCTACCTATTCAGGTGCTGATCTCATCCAGAAGCATTCTCACAAACGCACCTGCAATAATGTGGAACTAAAATCTGGGCACTCCACAGTGCAGTCCAGTTGTGTATAAAATTAACCATCACATGCTTTCTGGTTCCCGAAATCTCTTCCTAAGTAAGCCACACATGAGTCTATACTTCAAGCTCCACCTTAGGGACAACCCAAACTAAAACTACAGGATTTTCACCAACAGTAATGTTGAATGAGACACACACATGTCTTAAGGACTGTAGACAGTTCTCTGCCATGTGGAATAGTCCACACGTTACAGAATGTCTAACATTCCTAGCACCTGTGAACTAAATGCCAATAATATCCCCAATCACTATGACAACCAAAAGAGCCCTCTACATTTCCAAAATGCCCCAAAGGACAGTACTACCTGGCAGTACTTATCCCCCCAGTTAAAAAGCATTTGTTTAGAGGATGTGAGCTTCAGGCACAGCTTGATCAAGACTCCAGATTTATTTTCCACTATTATTTTCAGGTCTGCCCTCCTTGGTGTGTCAGCTTAATCCTCAGCCTGCCCTTCCCCCTGGAGGTAAGTTGGCTGCAGCTGTTTTAGGAGCACACATCCACATACTACAGAGGCCAGAAGACATGAGGGCAGTCTGCCTACATGTTTCAGCAAGATTCCTGAGATCCTGACTGGGTCAGATGAAGCCACACATCTGCCCCTATTGATGGTTTACATGGAATATGGAATTTTTTAATGGATATTTGGGGGGGGGGTTGTCAATGGTCATCCAATCTGGAGTGGGAGCTAGAGGTGGTCAGTCCCCCTGAAGCCCATCAGTTGTGTGTGGGCGATGCCTGGATAAGAATTTGAGTGTTGTTCAGAGGGGAAGGGATGCTGGGTAGGGAACCAAATAAAGTGCACAGTAGAGGATGGGGCACCTTCAGGTTATGTGGTGAGACTCGTGTGTAGGGCACAGGAGAGGCAGAGAGCTGATTTACAGGAGTGAGCAGATAACAGGCCATTTTATGTAATAAATCTAATCAGTTCTCCATGCTCCTCAGTCATGTTTACCAAGAAAAGTCCCAGTGAAGAGAGGAAGGAGGGGGTAGGAGAACTGGGTGGAAGAGTTGAAGGGATTAAGCAAAACAAACAAGCAAAAAGCCCAGTATGATGATTACCAGAGGCAAAGGGGGGGTGGGGGGAAAGTAGGAGAGGGCAAAGGGAGGGTAAATGGGGATGGACGGAAACTTGGCTTGTGGCAGTGAATACACAACACGACATACAGATGATATACTGTAGAATTGTACCCCTGAAACCTATCATTGTATTAACTAATGCCACCCCAATAAATTCAATACAATAAATAAATAATAACTACATGCAACAAAAGAAAAAAGAAAAAGAAGTCCCAGCAACATTTTCGCCTCCCACATCACTCCCCCATCCACTGGGGATGCTCTGATTGGCCTCTAGGACTGGCCTCCTGATTACCTGCCTTGTGTCCTCAGGTCCCCACGTCCTTATCTGTAGCATTCTTTCCATGTAGCCCTGATTTGGTCTAAAAATGTTTGTCCCTTGAGCATCCTAGGCAGCCTAGTGGCCTAGTGCCCGAGACCACTGCCCTTCCAATCCTAGTGCCTTGACCTGCACACCCTCTTCCCTGCCTGGGGCCACTACTGGCTCAGTTGGGACATCTGCTCCCCTAAGGGAAGGGACTAGAGTCACTTCCATGGCCCCTATGGCTACACTGGGGGGTGAGGGGGTGCTGCTCTCATTCTCTAGGAGAGGAGCCAGGCAAGCTGCCAGAACCTGGGTGGGAGTGGACGTGGGTGCTCCGGCTGGCATTTCCTTGTTGGTATTCCCCAAAGGTAAAGTAGAGCCAAAAATCTAGAGAAGCTATTAGATTAGACTCGTTTGTTTGTTTTTTTCATACGTTCAAAGGTTTCATTTTCCTTGTCCAACACCATATGTCAAGAACAATTATTTTCTTGGTTCAGAAGGAGGCTGAGCAGCGCTTGTTGTCAATGAACCCGTGCCCTGGCAAGGAGAAGCTTTGGTTTCCTCTTGCTCCACCCAGGGACTTACCTGGTTCATGAAAGAGTGACATTAACCTTTAATGACTCCTTTCTTAGTTACCCTGGGAAGCGCTCCAAGCTCGATGAAATTCTTTTGATGGAGGAGGGTGGAGGGATTAGTCAACCGCTTCTGCCAGGATAACAGCCACGAGGCCGACCCAGTCCTCAGCTCACCGCAGAGAGGACGTCAGTTAATGTCACAGCAATTCCATGTGCTGGGCTTGGGCGTCCCCACTCCAGAAATGTGGAAATGGAGACACAGAGGGACTTTCCAAAGATCACGGGACTAGCAAGGGCAGTCTTGGATGCTAAACCCTGAAGGACGGAAACTGTTTTTTAAAAAAAAGGAGAACAAGGGAAATGCGATAGAATGGCAGAGCAACTCCTCCTGGAGAAGACTTGAGGATTGCCTGACAATCCTGATCTAGAATCTGGGCCAAAGAGTTAGTGCAAGTAATAAAAAAAACACTGTGGGTTTTTTAAACATATTGACTGCATGACCAGAGAACTGTCTGCTTTCTCTTCTCCAAAACAATAAACAAACTTCTTGTGAGAAGAGGGCTGCAAAAATTTAACACAAACACATACACTGAAAAAACTCACATACAATATTTTACAACCCTACTGGAACTTCAGAGTTTCTAGAGTTGGTGTGTGATAAAGAGTGGATGGAGGACCCTAGGAATACGTATTTGGTTTGGACGCTTCTTGGCAGACTTAGGCTGCTCTGCTGCAGGTGACCATGGAGTAAGTACCACCCTGAGACAGGACTCTGTTCTGCCTGGGTCAGGGCCAAACTCCTGCACCCAAAATGAATACATCAAACACCACACAGAATGAAGGCTTTGTCACCAGGGTCTGGTGCTCCATGCTGGCTCAGTGAGGTCTGTAGCCTTAAACATCCGTCCTGTTAACTCACACCATTCAGGCCCCAGAGAAATGCTTCTCCACATTTCTTGCCCTGTATTTTCAAAACAAAAAGTGACTACATCTGAATGCCATGAAGTCTGTGAGCTGTATCACTGTCAACATTGGAGACAGATACTGTTTTGGGAGTGTGGAAAGACCTGAGCAGGGGGAGAATCTAGACAACAGAAAAATTAATGAACTTGTACGTCCTCTTCTCAGCATGAATGCCATGGGTTCTTGAAAATGTGTTTTCTTTCTCGTCTTTGGATTCCCATTTGTGGTTTGGAAGACTTTGCTAGTGCAGCATTTGCCACAGTTGCACATGCCAGGCGTGGGATAGCTTGCCATATTAAGCATCACATTAAACATTTTCATCAACCAATCCATGTACAACTTTGTTTTATGTGTGTTTCTGTTTAAAGCCGCCTTATTTAATATGCACTGTTGATTCTTTAACATGGAGCTCATGGCCACAGCAACACTCCCCCTGAAGGAAGTTTGCCTAACGAACACATTTCCTTCTTCTTGCACTGGGGGACCCTCAGCAGCAATGCAGCTCTGTGCAGGGGGATTTTGTAAACCACAACCTTACCCCCCGAGAAGCACAAATGCTTGAAAATTGTGGTATTAAATAGACTGCAGAAAGGACACTCACTTGCAGAATGAGAACTGGAACAACAGGGCAGAGTGTCACCTTGCTCCACCTCAGCTGGGACCATGTGCCTCAGGTGACTGCGTATGTCCCCAAAGGACCAAATAAGTACTGCAAGCATTGATTTGGGGGTTACAATGAAATTGTAGCAAGTAGGTGAATTCGTAAATACAGAATTCATGAATAAAGAGGTCAACTGTATGTAATCGAAATGTAACTTGTATGATGTGAGATGCCAACTTTTTATAGTATATTAATCAGTTGGGCATAGAATGCTAAAATGCAAGTGGTTTTATGTTTACAGAAAAATGTAATAAGATTTCATTAAATTTTCAAGAGTAAACACAAAATTTTTTTAAAGGGTTTTGGTTGAAACATT
>VMDR010008763.1:0-35529 GCA_007922815.1 Macrotus californicus | reverse complement strand
GTAACCATGCTCATGGTCCTAAAAGGTTAATCACAGAAGTGACCAAAACGAAATGTTCTTTGAATCGGGGTGTGGGGTGGTGGTGAATAGGCTTGATGGAGAGGAATCTTTAAATAGAAAAAAAAAAAGTATACAATTATTTTTTAAGCTTTATGTTTACTTAAGTCTGCAGAACACGCACTTCAGCAGAATTCAAAGGCACCAAAATGGTGTTGCT
This sequence comes from Macrotus californicus, assembly GCA_007922815.1. NCBI lineage: Eukaryota > Metazoa > Chordata > Mammalia > Chiroptera > Phyllostomidae > Macrotus > Macrotus californicus. Next base: position 35,312 of record VMDR010008763.1, on the reverse strand, counting down.
CTAACTTGTGTTCCCGAGACACCCAATTCCTCTCTAAGATGCAGTCAGTCTTATCTCTCTCTTGCAGACCTTCCAGATAAATTTTATTCTACAATATTATTTTTTAAAGTTTTGTTTATAGTTATAGAGCAAGCATTTACTTTGAAAAATGGCAAATTGATCTTTAGTATTAGAAGATGTATTTGAAAATGTATAAAGGGGGTAGGATGGGAGGGTGGGAGGTGGGGATGGCTGGGGTGGGGGGAGTGGTGGAAAAAAACGAGGTGATGGATGTTTAACTAGACTCACTGTGATGATCATTTTGTAATATAAACAAATATCGAAGCATTAGGTTGTATACCTGAAACTAATGTAATATGCTAATTATACCTCAATAAAAATAATTTAAAAAATAAAGAGCAGAAGTTTTTAAATTAAAAAAATAAAATGTAAAAACAAAGAAAATTATGGCATCATTATACTCCCGTCCTGAAGGCCGTTGTGAGCACCTCTGTGGTGCATCGCTGTGTGGAGAGGAGGCCATAGCTGTGATTGCAACGGTCCACACATCCTGTAGTCTAGACCCAGACACACTGCGTGTTTCTACTCATATTTACTCACTAAATGTAGAATTTGGGATGCATGCTACTCTCTCAATTTTCTAAAGGTCCCCCAAAATGTGTATTAAGCAGCCATTATAAATAGATCCATAAATGGTCCAATAAAAATAATTGTTAAACAATTTATCAACATTTAATTACTTCCATATTATAAACCATAAGTGAGGCTTTTTAAAAATTCAAATGTGTCATGAAAATAGCATTAGCCTTGAAATTAAATCAAAGGCACATGCACACATAGCTCTAGCTATGACGCTATCTTCTGTGAATTCTTTCCAATCCTCAGTGCCCTCAGTCGCCCATGAACATTATACTTACTGCTGTGCTGGCACTCTGATCACAGGAACTCGTCAACTCTGAATTTGAATATATCGACACCAGACTGGACACAACTCAAACTTAGTCTGCTTTATTTGCAATAAATACGGCCCACAAGATAACCCCCTAAGATGCTGAGGCCCAGTCTTCCACATTTTACCTTTAAAATACCCATCTTCCTAAATGTAGTGACAGACACGTACACACTCAGGAATAATATTGGGTTGGCCAAAAGGTCCATATGTTTTTTTCCGTAAAATAAAAGGCATTTTTCATTTTCACCAATAGCTTTGTTGATTGGTATATTTTGGGTATGTCAGCTATCTCCCACGTGGTATAACGTTGATTGTTCTCAATGCCTACATTTGATCACTATCAACTTCAACTGGTCTACCTGACCGTGGAGCATCATCCAGTGAGAATTTCCAGCATAAAGCTTTGTAAACCACTTTTGACACATTCAATCAGTCACAGCATCCTCTCCATACACTGTGCAAATCTTTTTCTGCATGTCAGTTTCATTTTTACCTTTCTTGAAATAATAAAGCATAATATGCTGAAAGTGTTGCATATTTTCTTCTGTCTTCAATATTAAAATGGCTACAGAAAAATCCACCAATTTTGATTTTTTTTAAATACACGTTGATATGACAGCTGTCACAATACAATCTAACATAATTATTTTGAATGAAGTTAAAGACAACTAAGCACTGCTAGAGCCATCTTGCAGAAAAAGACAAAACGAACATTTTAGCCAACCCCATGCAAAAAGACGTTTATTGTGCTGCCTCCTTCTGCACTGCATTAAGACCTCTTGAAGTCACTTAACTTCCCTGAGTCTGCGAGCATATTATCCATTCCTTCTTCCTTATATAGCTTTCGGAAAGAGCAAATGAATTTGTAATCAAGAGCAATTTGAAAGTTTAAACTAGACTACATTAACTGTTACAATGACATAGTATTCATACAACCACAGATAGAGTCGGAGTTTCTGCAGTGGAAAAGGCTTGAAGAACTGTCTGCTCCCACCTTCCCAAGTGCCTTAGAAAGCCAAGCCCCAGCAAAGGTAAAAGGACTTGCTGTGGATTATTACAGAGCTGGCTTGTGGAAAGGGCCTGGCCTCCTACCCCCCTTTCTTTGCTGGTTTCTCAGCCTCTGCCTAATGCCAACATGTTGAAGTGAGTACCTGAATTTGCCCCAGGGTCTCTGTTCTGTCTGTCCTCTCCAGCCGACTGTTTCCACTCCTATAGCTTACATACATCTCCGGCCCACCTTGCGCCATTCCTATGACTCACGATACTGTGACGGCCCTTGGTGTCCTTCCCACATTAAAGCCTTGCAAAAGGCTGTGCCTGTGCCCAGGATGGAATGGCTGGTGCCAGACCGCACTTTTCCTCAGAAAGGCCCAGCTGTGCCCCCCCCCCTTCCGCTACAGTCTGTTTCTAAGTTACCCCTTCACAGCACTAGCACACCTCCAGATTTTAAGCACATGACAGAATTGTTCAACATGCCATTTCCAGGTCTCGCTAAGGCCTAATACAGTGTAGATACTCAATACATAGAAGCTATATTGACTTGAATAAAGAGAATTATATTATCTTCTCTATTTTCCTATTGTTTGTACATACTGCCAATAATAATAGCCATAATAATCATTGTAATGGAGAGCAAAATGCTGTCCTACATTGGAAAAACTGTGGCAGGGCATTGACCCATGTAAAAAGATCTCCCCATTCTGCTGCAAGCTTCACCAATGAGATTAGAAATATCTCAGGGAGCCCAACTCTTGCCCCGACTGGTGTGGTTCAGTTGGTTGAGCATTGTCTTGCAAAGCAAAAGGTTGTGGGCTTGATTCCGGGTCAGGGCATGTGCCTGGGGGGCAGGTTCAATCCTTAACTGGAGCACATGGGAGAGGCAACTGATTGATGTTTCTTTCTCACATCAATGTTTCTCTCCCCCTTTTTCTCCTTCTCTTCCCTTCTCTCTAAAAATAAATATTATCTTTAAAAAAAGAAGCCCAACTCTCTTGCTCTGAGAGGAAACCTGGTCCTCCCTCATGTATGTGGCTTCCCCTGAAACACTCTGGCGTAGGTTTCAGTTTCCCCTTATGCGCTTAGCTCAGAGCTCCAAGGCGGTTTAGCGTTCTCTTACCTGCCTCACCAAAAGGCAGACCTACTGTAACAGTAGACCATTTAGACTAGTGTTATTACCCTTAAAAACGAACACAAAAACCAAATCCCCCTCCTTCCTTTGCTGAGGTTTCCGTCCTCCGAGTTCCTTCAATATTTTCAGTGACAAATATCTTCTTTTCCCAGAACACATCTGAGTATCCCTAGAGAAGGTAAGCTCCAAAATTAACTGCTCCAGCAGGCCATTCGCTGACTTTAGCTCTTACACCCCCGCTCCTCTCATCCTCACCACATACCCCGTAGGCTCTGGAGGACCCTAGCATTTTCCCCCTGTGGCTCTTCCCTCCCTCTCTCCTTCATGCCTCTAAGGCCCACCTCCTAGCCAGCCAGTCTTCAAGGTGTGTCACTGAGCACACTCTCCAACCAGGACCCTACATGCTGTCACTCTCTGTCCTTCTTTCCCTCAGACAATCCCCAACTTATGTCAATCCAATCACGTGCTGTCCTCACTTCTGGTCAAAAATCGCCTAACAGGACAGATCAGTACCACTAGGTCGATGGTCTCTACCCTTGGCTGGAGGTGCTGCAGCAATTCCTTTACATGCCGCTGCAGAAGTCTCCTGTTCTCTGCTGGAAGTGACGCGCACATCACCACTCTGCTCAGTCCTTTATTCCAAGCTTTCTGCCTGCTTGAAATTTATTCCCTCTCCTGCTCCTAGTTTTCCTCATCAGGCACAGGCCAAATCCCTTTTCAAATCCTACCTGCTACTTAAAAATGCTTTTGTGAAAAACAAAGAGTGGTATAAAATGAAACGAATAAATTAAAGTGTTTATTCATAGAAAGTTAGTCTTCAGAAAAATGTTTAAAGTTTTAATTGCCCAACTGTGTAATCTAAAATAAAATCTGTGTGTTTCCACTTTGGGGGTCTGCCCATGACCTCTGAACCTTTCTCTGCTTAGTACTTTTCTTGGGGCCGGTTCCCTTGCTCCCCTGGCCCTTCTCCTGAACTCACTTGTATATGAACTTGAAGGGAAGCTAAAGAGCAGCTACAACTGATTAACCACAAGTGACTAGTTTCGAAAGGCCCCAGGGCTGGTGGGAGGGGTGGGGAAAAGGAAGAAAGGCAGAGGCCACGCTGTGGGTGCTCTCTCTTACCGCATGACAAAATGTGCTTCATCTATTTGACGGCCACAGCCACTCTTCTTCAGAATCCCACCATTTCCCACCACCGCACATTTCTTCAAGGGCAGCTGGAATGGGGTTGCCTAGCAACAGAAAACAAGGAGGGTTTTCACTGCAGAGAACACACAACTGCTCACAAAATCATTGTTTACAGCAGATCCTTTGGAGGAATTTGACTAAAGAATGGGCAGAGTGAAGAGAACATGTAGAAAGAAAGATGCAAGAAGTTTGTAAGGAACAAACTATCCTCTCCCTTTGAACTTAAAAAAAAAAACTAACTCCTTGAAGTGTATTTATATAAACACTTTTTTCTGTATCAAATTGGCCATGCACATAGTATTGTCTGCTAGGGGGATAAAGAAAAATCCAAGCTACACATAGAAATATTTTTTAAAGGCATTAAACTGGGAACAAACTCAAATGCAATTTCATTTATTCATACAATTGGTTATATGCACTCAGCAAACATTGCTGAGCATTTCCTGTGCCAACTCTTGTGTACTGATACAAGGAGACAGAAGTCACAGGCCTCAGGATTAACAATTTAGGACATGAGGAGAGTGTGAACAGATATATTTATGTAAGAGACTCTAATGTAATGTTGAAATTGCTGTAGGAAAGGTCGGCTCCAAACACTGTGGAGAATTCTATAGAAGAGCAAGAAGGCATTTCTGCCAAGTCGACTCAGGGGAAGCTTTCTCACTTACAATGAATTTCAAAGGATGAGCAGTTTGGCCAGGCAGAGAAAGCAGCCGAAACAAAGGTGCAAAGGTGTGCTGAGAGCCATTGTTGTGTTTATGAGCAATTGAACGCATTGAACGCACTGGGTGGGTCTGTCTAGAACTTAGGAGGCACTGAAGGGCAAGTGACTGGTAACTGACCCACACAGCATGTGACTTTTTTTCTGCAAACATGGAACTGGGCTGCAAAGAAAATGTTCACTGTACCTGAGTGTTCCGAAGTGCTATTTATAGTACCAGGGGATATCAAAACCCAGCAATAAGCCCTGAAAGTGAAACGCATCATTTGGTCTCTTTTAGCTGGATCAGCAAGAACCACCAGGCACAGGATTTTCTCCCTGCTGGAACAATGTATAGCGGGCGGAGTTCTTCTGGAGACTGTACTGCACATACTTGGTGCATAAAATAACTACAGTGATATTAAGTAGGCCATCCTGGATGCATCTGAAGTAAATAATATGGATTACGCCAAAAGAATATATATTGAATAGAATAAATACATGAATGTATAAAAACCTTGCCCAGGCATAAAATAATTAAACAAGAAAAAACAGAGAAATCTTCGTGCTCTTTAGTAGCTGCTTTTCATGCAGCACAAGAGAACAGTTTCACTCCCTTGGTTTCTGGTCGGTACAAGGAACAACCAGAGCTATGAAAACAGTGTTGAGAAAGGTACAGTACTTAAAGTGTAAAGCACTTGCCCGCAGAGAGTTAAGAATTCCCTGCATGATCACAGCAGAGCCCAGGGGAGTGCACCCCAGAGCAGGGTACATTGAGGGGGGGGCAGGCAGAGGCCAGCACTCTAACACATCCAGGATGATCCAGGATGATCCGTGGCATTTTTCTCAGTCACTCCTGAGAGGGGGGTTTCAAATCAACACTCGAATCTCATTAGGTAAGATTTAACTATTCATGTTTGAATTAGCTGTTCATTTAAGGTCCAAGTATTTATTAAGTGCTCTTCCAGGAATTGTCCTTGGTGACAGAGAACTAAGTGATAATCCCTGTCTCCCTAGAGCTTAATTCTAGTGGGGAAATGGATGACAAATAAAGATAAACGAGTAAAATGAACAGGGTGTCAGGCGGCGAGATGGTCTGTGGAGAGAAAGAAGTCATTGGCAGCAGAGGACCAGGAAATGCTTTTGGAGGGGAACTGTGATTTAAACACGTGGGCAGGGAGGGACTCAAAGGAGTCGGGTGAGCAAATCCCTGAAGGAGATGAGGTTATGCGCCTTAACCTGCTGGTGGAGACCTTGAGGAGGGAACATTCTGGGGTTTGAAAAAAACAGCAAAGAGCCCACTGCATCCTGAGATGAGTAACAAGGGAGACAGAGTAGGAGAGATCAGAGAGATAACTGGTCGGGGTGTTGGGGAACAAATTCTAGAGGGCCTCGTAGGGTCTGGTGAAAGGCTTTGAGTTTTATTCTAAGACGACAATCCAGTCACTGAATGGTGAGCGAAGGAATGAGGGAGGATATGCCGTATTTGGGGACAATCACTGCTGTGTGAATAGGCTGTAGGATGTCTTGGGGAGAAAGAAACAGACCAGTTAGGAATCTCCTGTTACAAGAGACCAGAGATTCTGGTGGTTTAGACTAGAGCGATAAGAGTGGGGATAGTGAGAGGTAAGCAGATTCTGGAGAAATTTTAGAAGAAGAGCAGACTGGATTTGCTGAGGCAATGGAAATTGGTAGGGTAAGAGAAAAAGAGAGAAATCACGAATCGCGCCAAGGTCAACTATAAAGTTGGACTTGCCATTTATTAAGATATGGAAGATTATGAGAGGAGTAGGTTTTAGGTAGATGATCTGGAGCTTAATTTTAAATATGTCAAGTGTGAGATGCCCATTAGACAGTTCAGTGGCCAAGTCAAATAGGCAACTGGATATATGAGAATACAGCGAGAAAATTGGTCTTCCCTGGAGATAGAAAGTTGGGAGTGATCAGCATACAGCAGGCATTTAAAGTCAGACGACTAGATGGTGAATGAGTGGAGACAGTGGAGAGAAGAGGTCTCAGACCTGAATCCTGGGGCACCCCTCAGCAGACTGAGGAGAGATCAGTAAAGGAGACTAGGAAAGAGTGGTCATGGGAATGGGAGAAAAATTACAGTGAAGTGTGGTATCTTGGAAGCCAAGTAAAAAAAGTTATCTCAAGAAAGAAGGAGAAAAATTGCATCAAATGCTATGGTAGATCAAGTAGGAAAACAACTGAAAATTGCCACTGGATTTAGCAACAGGAGGTCACTGGTAACCTTAAATTAACAAGGACAGATTAAGTTCAGTAGTGAGGACAGAAGACTGATCTGCAATCAGTGAGTTATACATGTATATTTGCATATCTATTTGAATATACTACAGTTTATTTGCAAAGTATGGGTACACTCATCCTCAAGTAATATTCAGTTTGCTAACCCCTTCCCCTCGTTGTTGTTAGAGAGGTCCTAGAACAAGACTGACTGGCAATCCCAAGTTTCCAGGCAAGAATCTGGGCCCAGAACAAGCAGGTCTGGGAAGCAGCAACATGAACCTGGGTATAAATACTCCATAACCTCCAGGTCGTGGGGTTGTGGGATTGCGGGATTGCGGGGCAGGCTCTTAGGCCCTTTGGCACCTTCCTGTCTTTAACAGAGGATAAAATTGCACAGGATTTTTTGTTGTTGTTGCCCTTTTTTGAGAGAGAGACAGATGGAAATATCAATTTGCTGTTTTATGCCTTCATTTGTTGATTCTTGTATGTGCTCTGACTGGGAGATCTAACCCCCAACCTTGGCGTATCAGTAATGACGCTCTAACCAAATGAGCTACTTGGCCAGAGCATGAGATTATATGAGATGATATATGTAAGGCACCTCTCAGGGCCATGGGTATGGTCATCCACTCATCTTCCTCCACTTCTGTCACCCCTTTACTCCTTCCAGCAGAGTTTGCTAACTTGTTTAAGCCATGAAATACCTAGGTTCCATGGGTTTGGGGGATACATGGTAAAACAGTGATTTATTTAACTCTGTCTTAACAATCAGAATAGTTTATTGGCAGAACATTTAACAGTTAAGCCAATAAACTATAAAAAATGTTAAGCCCTCCAACAAAAGCCCAGTAAGAACAACAGAAGCCATTTCTGACATTTTTCCTGACAATATTCGTTTACTACTTCTTCATTTGGTCAATTTGTAGCCTCACACAAGCGATTTCACGTCAACAAGTATTCCTTGAGCGCCTAAGCTGCACTCTTCTGGGAACTGGTAACCCATCAGTGAACAATAAGAAATCACTGATGCATTACAGAGGAAAATTTTAATTGAGAAAACACTGAAATTTTTTAAAACGAATTGCGATGATATCATTATGCTGGTTTAGAGCACAGCGTTTCTCCACCTGACAAGGGTCAAAGCTTACCAGAATAATGTGTGAACAAGGTGTCCGTACACCTCTTTTCTGGGTATGCGACACTGAACTCTCAGTCATCCAACTCCACACGGCTGTTATGATTTTTGGCAAGGAGTACTTTTATTAAGATACTCCATCCTGTCTCTTCAAAGGTACTTCCATGTGTCCAGGCAAGAAAGTATCTATTGGATCTGAGATTATAGTACACTCTTTCTGCTAACCTTAGAAACTACTACTCTAAATGAAAAGATGAACTAGGTAGATTGGCTACAACAATGAGCTCAAAATATTGCTTGAGCGCAAATTCATCTGATGGACCTCTGTCCGATATTTTCACCTGTCACTCTGCCCATCTGTTAATGGCTATCTTCTTAATGACCATATTATTCAGTATATTAACTACCTACATTCAGCTTCTGGTCTGCCGGGCCCCTCAAACTCTCAGTGTTTCAATGGAAGCCAGGAATGGTAATAATTATCCCATGTATTTCCCAGTACGATTATAAGAATTTAAAAAAGGTGAGGTATTGAACATCATAAAACTCTGAAGTCTGATATCATTATAGGATATGAGTACATTATAATATACTAAAAAATTAAATTCTATGGGGAAAATGTCATTATATTGATAGACCACTGTCATTATCTTTGTGTGAGATACTTTTAATTTCAAAGATTTATATAGATTTTGAACAAAATATTTCTTATCATTGGCCCTTTGAGAATATATCTCCTATTTCTATCAACCAATGTGTTTTTAAATATACATTTTGTAGAATTCATTGCAGGTAACACATCTTTTTGCTCAACTCTCTATGTTCAAACAAAGCACAGATGATCAACAATGTGTTCAATAAGTTAATCATTTAATTGGCAGGTTTATGTTGAGCATCTAATCAATTTTCAACATTACCTGACCTAAAGGCATTTCCTTAATGGATGTACCATTTAATTCCCAAAATTAAAGAACACATGTGAGCCTCACCACTATCTAAATATGAGCCAATGAATAAAACCATTCAGAGTCTTGTTTCTGAGATACCCCTTATCCTTACCATCATCCAACAGCCTACATCACCTGTGCCTCTTCTTAAGTAGCCCTGATGCCTAATTTCCCTTTCCATTCCACAATTATTTGTTGAGCACCTATTATGGGCCAGGAGCAGTTCTGGATCCTGGGAATACACTGGTGAACACAGTAGACATGTACTCATTCCACTTGTGGAGCTCACATTCTAACAAGACTAACAGGATTTAGCAAATGTGATAGGAAAGGGCAGAGTGCTGCAGGGTTAAGAAATATCTCTGAGAAAGTGACACTGAGATCTGATATCAGAAGTTAGGCATAAGAAAAGTAGTAGAGATTTCTATTCTACTAAATAACCTTAGGAAGGTTAAAAAACAAAGACAAAAGTTAGGGCCTTTGATGTCTATGGCATGCGTAAAGGTAAAAAGACATTATTGGCTAGAAGACTTTTTTTGGAAACAAACCACAAGTCCCAACTCTGAAAATATTCCTGGTTGACAACATGACTTCTGGAAGAATATTATTAAAGTATGAGTAATTTAAACCTTGGGTTTTTTTTTGTGCCATATGTAGGTAGCCCCTGAGTACCCCAGAATGGCTTATATGAGTAAGTGAATTAAGTATTATTTACCAGTCATTTCCAAAGCCGGAAACCTTACTTCATCGTCCTCTTCACAGGCAATCCACAAAGGACAGCTAAGCACTGAGAGGAGGTGACCAGCATGATCTTGCCTGCTCATGTTCCATCCCGCAGACATAACTAGATGTTTTGAATGAATTACACTGCCTCTCTAAGCGACTGAGATAGCCACCATCATCACTAATTGTGTTTGAGTTTGAGCATGCCTTGGGGGGTGAGGGGAGAAGTTAGGAGGGGCATGGACAAAAAGAAAAATGTAAACCACCTCGTAGAAAGAGAACTGGATTAACAATGCCGTAATTACTATATTCACAGGAATACACAACATTTCGGTAAAATAAAGCACACGTGATTACAAATTAAGTTACAATCGTCTTTGAAAGAGGATACCTTGGAGGCAGGTCTACAATGTACATTACCATCATGCATTGACATAAGAGCAGCATCAAAGAATAAAAAATGTTCAATGGAACAAGAGCAGAGATTAGGAGGCAGTCTATAATACCCCTGCATCCAAGTTATAAAAAGTCACTAACCTTAAATCTAGGCATCTGAGGAGCACAAGGAAACCAAAAAGTTTTGAAATCCCAGAAGCAGCCCACTAAGGACTCCATCTACAGTGAACCTCTACTAGAAACAATCTAAATCCTGAACTCATGGGAAGAGGCGCTAAGCCACAAGCCTTTATGGGAACTGAACAACAGACTAAATCAGATTAAGCAGACTATTGGCCAATTAAATATCTTTATTTCAAGAGCTAACTTATATTTTTAAATGCGTTCTTGCTTTTGAAGATGACAACAAAGAACTCTGTTTTAAGTTTAATACAGGACATATCAGATACTATCAGATATAACTCTCCCGTACTTCACTGCTTCGATGTATATCCCTTAGATGCACTTAATAATTTTTTCACCTACCTTGTTCTAGATTCTTCTTCCTCCAGCTTCCCTCTACCCCTCTCTGCTCCTGTTTGACAAGTAACCTACACTTCACGCCTTGGTGCTTTTACACTTGGAGACAAGGAGAAATGCCATAAATACCTCTAAATAAAAGTTGTTTCATAGCTTTAAAAAAAGTGAGACTTTCAAGTTAAATTTTGCTGATGTTGTTACACATGTAACTTTACCTCTTAGCTAGAAGAGTTGGCACTTTTATTTTCACACTTCAAAATTCAAAGAAAAATTCTTTGTTTTTGCTTGTTTTGCCCTACTACACTGTGCAAACTCTTTGATAGAAAGGGGGAGCGAGCCCTCCTTGTCACGCAGTTGTGTTTTAAAGCTAGCAAAATTACCACACCATTCAGTGTTTAGAGCGCCATCAAGCACCACGATGAAGAGGAATCAACGCCATTGTTAGATGTGGGTCTCAGGTCTTTATCGAAAAGCAAAGATTTTGATTTGTAACCCTTCAGAGTGGCCTGAAAAGCTGTCACTAAATTCCAGCTGCTATTAGTCACAATGTCGAAACATATGCTTGCCCTTATTGATGAAATCTCAAGCTTTTGTCCCTAAGAATATGAACTCACACATCTAACTGCAGTTCCATCCATCCATTTCTATGTACCATCACCCACGTGTCCACATGGCCTCCCACACATAATTATGTTCCACCCCGCACATAATTTCTCACCCATATGTTAATTAAATCCTCAACCTAGGCATCTAAATACACCCCCTGCCTCACATCTAATTACAACCCCCCTCTTATGAATGTAATTACACCATTCAGCCACCCACCTAATTATGCCCTCCTAGACATACTTAATTGTGCTGCCCTGCTCCAGGACCTACTTACATCCTAACCAGTGCATCAGTGGAGCCTCCAGCCCTTCAACAATATTCTTCAGATGCACATCTCTCTATCTCTGTACCCCACTTAATTATTTCAGCTAAGGATTGGCAACACCCCACAAGTGAATTCTTAGTACACAAGGCGCCCAGGTAAACAGGCAAGGTAATGAAAGATACAGCTGACTCAAAGGCAGCTTTGGTCCTTCCCAGTAAATAAGCAACTTCGTATTTGCTTTTTTTAGTAATTTAACTAGCCCCTTGGATGTCCAAATTAAAATTTCAGCTGTTTCCTTACTTTGTATATATAAGCATTTTTATGGTGAAAATATCCAGTAAGTAATTTACCTCAGAGACAAATGCTTCTCATTACAGATATTATTGCACCCTTAAAAAAACATTGCCCAAAACTTTGCCTGGAGATAAATATTTATAAGTACTAATTATAGAATATTGGCACAACCCTAACATTCAAGGAAGTTTAACGGTTCTTCAAATACATGAAGACAAATTCCCGAACACTGCTTCTCAGATTTGTATTCCCATTTCCACTAATAAAATTGGGATTTTTGGAAGGATAAATGCAGTATTAATATTCTTCGTACATAGGATGCATCTCTGAAAATTGAATGGTGTGGATATTTATATAATGGGTAATATATCCCTATTATTTACTCAATTCACTCTAAAAAATAACAAGCACTGCAAGGAGTATAATATATTTTTCACATATAATGTGTTATTCTGCATCTGATCTCAGAAACCAAAGATAACATCAGTTTGTGTGCTGGTCAGTAGATTCATTAAACATGTCATAATCCACTCCTGGTTAACTAAAATTTGTTACTCACGTTGTTTCTGACCCACGAATGTCAAAACAGTGAGGAAGGTTATGACTAACCATACTTTAGGCCAGAGGTTGGCCATATTACAAGAGTCCTCAAAACTGCAGGGTGTTTCTTCAGGGTGGAAAGAAAAGGAAATATGAGGGACATTTACAACATTTCAAAGGTACCGGCCAGTGATCCTTAGGAGTGGAGCAGAAAATGGTCCCAGTAGCAGCAGGAACTACGCCTCATGACATTGCTAGACTTTGTATTCTCAACTCCAGAGGTGGCAGTGCTACTGCGGGACCCTTTTTCTGCAGACACGGACAGCGTGTCTTCCTGTTAGTGAACACAGCCCTAGAGGCTGCCTGCCTGCATCCGAGTCTTGACTTACTTTTTCTTCCGTGACCACTGGCAAGGTATTTAACCTTAGTGTATTGGCTTTCTCATTTGTAATAACGGCACACACCTCGTACAGCTGTTGTGACGAATTCTGTCCGGGACAAGGTAAGTGATCAGTAACAGTTATTTTCATTTTCAGTGGAGCAACATTTTCTCAGCAACGCAGCCTAGAGATCGGGGAGTCAATTTTGCTCATCTCTCAGTACTATCCTAACACCTCCTCTGCAGGGCTCTTCTGTTCCCCTCCTGCCACCTTCATTGTAAATGCAGGCTGGGGCAAAAACAGGTCTACGTTTGTGGGTATGCGAAACACAGAGTTTATTCTTGTACTATTATTTATTAACTATTGTATTATTTTCCATACAAACAACTGTGTACTACTTTTGCCCGACCCTGTATAAAAAAAAGCGGCTTATGACTTACATGGCTTGGCTTCTAACCCTTGCCTATCATCCCTCCTTCACTCTCATCTGCTGGTTACTCTCCTAAAGTGAAGGGGATGGCATCACAGGTGTCTGCGGGTGTCCAAACACATCAAACTATGCGCACGAAGTATGTGAGGTTCTCCATATATCAGTCATCCTTCAATAAATCTTTAAATAGACAAAGGCTGGTGCGAATCACTCCCCTATAAAAAAATGTACAAAATGTGCCAGGGTCACCCCTTTCTATAGACAAAAATGATCAAGGTCTTCACTGAGGCCCTCAGGAACCACCAACAGCCCCAACTGCTGCTCATTGTTTTCTCGCACTGCTTCATCTGTGCTCACATCCAACATTCCCTCCACATCGTTTTACTGGCCTCTATTTCCTCCAACACAGTCTGAAGTCCTTGTCTCCATACTTTTGTTGAGGGTGCTACAGGGCCTCCTTCCTTCATCTCCCTACTTTCCCAATTCCATTTTGTACCTACCACATTATTTTTAAGATCTATAAAGTGCCTGCAAGTATTGTGTTCAATAAGATGCCCTACAAATTTAAGGAATGCTCAAAAATTGAAACAGATCAGAGGGACATTAAAATTCATTTATGCTCAACGAGTCATTAGAATTATGTATGAAGCTGTGCACAGTGGCTTCCAAATACACATGGAATTGAATCAGATCATCTCTTCAATGCTTCAGAGACTTTCAAAGTTATCATCGTTGATGTTATTTTGTTTGTTTCACAGTGAAAGTCAAGATCATATGCAGAAAAATGCCATTAAACGACAAAAATAAAACAACAAAAGAGAACATGCTCTTTGAGGTAGAGGGTGGGTGCCCCTCCCTGATCTCTTGGTTTCTCTCTTATTTCTGAAAGTGACACTTAGACAGCCCAAGGAATTTCTGGTGCAGAAAATCACTCATCTAATCAAATTCCAGTTTTTTCAGAAATGAAGAACTACAAACATCAAGTACATTTCAGTTAAGAATATGTGGCAGGTATTTATTGAGTGACAGCCAGCCACATACCAGTCACTATAAGAGGTGTTTGGGCAAAATGCTGACTCCAAACTCAATGTTTGTTCCACTGGAATGTAGTAAGAATTAAGATATTTGTTTTCAACTATAAATAATGTGCAATTACTTAGTAATGCAGCATATCGTTAAACTTTAAATCCAAATTAACTGATTAAGCACCTGACCTAGCAAGAACAGGATCAACTGCCTGCTAATTAACCATTAATTAGTATTAACAAAGATTGTTCCATTTTAAAATAAAGAAATCAAGCGGAGAATATTCTCTTTGAGAATACCTAGCTCTTGCTGCTTTCCCTCCACCCCAACCCCCACTTTGTAAAAAGTATCCATGATCCTTTCTTGTGAGATAATGGAAAGAAGTTTCCAGAGCATCCCTTTCTTCCAGCACTGCTCCCTTCACTATCTCTCAGGACTCCCCCCATACAAGCCTCTAATCAGTTGATTTTATAGCCTCTAAATCCCTCACTCATACTCCTACCTGAGCTTATTTCACCCTACCTGCTTGGATTATCTTCTCCCTTTTTTTTTTTTCACAGGGTGACCCATGAAGATCAAAATCACTTTGAAATGCATATTAAAGATTCATATTTTTGGTCTCACTTCAGCCCTCTGGAAACAGAATCTCTGGGTAAAGCTCAGAAGGCTGAAAAGTGCCCCTACATAATTCAGGTTCACGGTTAAGTTTGGGACCCACCAGATGCTACCACTTCTCAAATACAGCCTAAGGTCCCCCTTCCAGGAATTCTTCCTGACCAACCTCATCTACTGGGATTGGCATTCATAATCCTGCTCATTGTCACAAAGAAACAGACAGCACTAACTGTCACTCCCTCTAACCAGGCACTCTAGGCACTTAGCATTTGGTACCGTGTGCTAGCCACTGTTTTTTGTACGTGCTCAACATCCACAAAAGGAGGATAAGCTGCTCAAGGGTATGAATCATGTCTAGTAACTCTTAATGTCCTAAATTATGAATTAGGACCACAGCAAGCACATAGATGTTTTCACTGATTAATTACTTAACCCCCAAATGCCAGGAACATAAGTAAACAAAGCAAATCTGTTCACTTTTCAGACCACTGATATGAAAACTAAGGATACACAGATGAGCTAAAGGAGTCAGGAACATAAGAGTTGCAAAATCAAATACCTACAGATTCCAGGCAGAGCATAAGCTAGTGGAAGGAAAACAATAAGGACCATGGTTAACAGAGGACAGGACCAAAACAAAGAGATCAGAAATTTCTCATACCCTGCTGATGGGCAAGGGATATTCTGATTTTTCTTTCCGAATGATACTAAAAACCCAGATTTTTTATGTGAAATCTCCTAGGTTTTAATATGGCAAATATAGTTCAAATGATTTTTTAAACAATAGAAGTCAAAATATATCTTATGGCTGATTCTGGCTTGCAGGTAGCCAATATGCATTTCTTACTCTTGAACTCAGGCAGGGCCCTGGGGGACTTATATTTATTCAAAGAGTAGGAGGCTAGAGATGAGTGTAAATCTTAAATTATTCAAAAACATGTAGGAAAATACATGTTTTAGGGAATTTTTAGCCAACAATTTAGAAAGACCTTCTTCTCCATGTCAAGCCCAAACGAAATAATTGGTCCTTTCAAAAGCCATTTGTGAAAAACTCAGGATTTTCCTGGCTGGTATAGCTCAGTGGATTGAGCGCAGAACTGCAAACCAAAGGGTCACCAGTCTGATCCCCATCAGGGCACATGCCTGGGTTATGGGCCAGGTCCCCAGTAGGGGGTGTGTGAGAGGCAATCACACATTGATATTTCTCTCCCTCTCTTTCTCCTTCCCTTCCTCTCTCTCTAAAAATAAAATAAATAGAATCTTTAAAAAAAGAAAAAGAATAATTCAGGATTCTAAGAGACAAAGAACAGGCCAAAGGGTCCTTGAAAAGTCTCCCTAATTTCAGTTCAAAATAACATTAAGGAATATTCAGTTATTGCCCACAGTGATTTCTCTGTGGCTGAGGCCTCTTATCCTAAATATTTTGTTTTCTCACTAAAGTGGGATCATCACTGACCTGACACATATAACCTTGAACATTTGTCCAGTTAGTTCCTCAAGAAAAATCCTTAGACTTGGAAATGCTGAGTGAGATAATAAGCACATATTTAAGGCTTTTGATACACATTGCTAAATGACTCACCAGAAAAACTGTACCAGGTGCATTGGCACCAGTGTGCCTGAGAGCACCTACCTCTCAGACTCCTCATCTGGCTACTTGGAAACAACTTGGGTCATATCAATACATTTTAGCAACAGAACAAGTATTCATCCACTTCCATGAGAAAAAAAAACGCAATGGGGAACTCCTTATAATAATCACAGCTATTTCAGATTTATCGGAAGAGGCTCTAGTGTGTTGTAATCATTCAATGGTATATTACTTAATCTGAGAGAAGGCAAGACAGTTTAAGTGGTTAAATTCAATGAATTTGGCTTCAACAGGCCTGAGTTTGAAACCTGACTCAGCTTGGAATCACAGCTTCAAACCAGCCCCTAGCTGGCTAATATGAGCATGCCACTTAACATCTCTCAGCCTCAGTTTCTACATGGAAAGTGGAGAATATACTACCAGCCATATGTAGAAATTATCAGGTAATATATACAAAACATAGAGTAAGTCCTCAGCACACTACAGCTCTAGAGTGCATTCACAAAACCTAATCAAATTAGGAAAACATAATTAAACCATTCTTCAGCAGATTTTCTCTAATAGATTTGATTTGCATTAATACTTCTTAGACATTTTACCTAAAGGTTACATTATTCTAGAAAGTGACTTAATTTATTGAAATGAACTTATTATTTCCAATTTAAAATAAAAACACTGAATTAAAACAACAAATGTATTCAATATAATTTTTCTTCTAAATAAAAATATTTCAATTAAGAAACTTTTTAGGCATTGTAAGCAGTTTATATTGATTGCTATAAAGTCATAATCAGCAAATTGAAATGTTATCAATAGAAAACAAGTTCTTGTGGTGTCTTGAAGAAAATAATTTCCTGTGACTGCATTGGAGGATGGGTTTCCATGGTAAAGTCTATGGATGATGTAAAATTAGGGAGGTTCCTCTCCTGACTTCCCAATGTCCCATCCCCATCCATCTCACCATTGAAAAAGTCCAGTCTTGTCTCCAGTAGGGCCTGTGTAAAGGCCACTGCCCAGAGTTTATGCCTCATGTTACGATACAGTCTAATCCATCTGGGCAGCTGAGTGTGTGTGTGTTCCAGCTGCAGCCCACTGCTGTGCTCCCTCCCAGAGCCTGCATGCAGGGTCAGTGGGGCCATGGGCCATGTAGCTGCCAGGACCACATGGTGTGGGTGCACAGTGAAAGGGCAGGTCACGAACAAGAGAGGAAGAGAGATGGCCAGAGGGTGCTTCTTTGTTCCCCTTGAATTATATTAGTTTGGGCTTGGAAAAGACCAGAAGCTTTTTCAAATTGGCCAATGAACTTCCCAAGCTTTTGTGGTCTTTGGATGTGTTTACACCCCCTAGATTGACAGGTCTCTGGTCTGGCACTTCCCCCTGCACCTCCCAACAATTTGGTCTGAGGGGAAAGGAGAAGTGTTAATCCTTCTGCTGGAGCCATGCTGTGGTCCTCTGGGGTGTGAAGCTGGAGCCTCCTGGCCAAGCAAGCAGGCTCATACCCTCCAGTTCATTAATCTCAATGTCCAGTTCCCTTTGCTCCATTTCATTTATTAATAATTAGTAAAACAGCAATGGTAACAAAATTTCATTAAAATGTCTTCTTTCCTATTTATTTGGCCATAATCACTTGCATCTACTCTTCATTGCCACCCTGTCTCTCTTGCAATTGTGGTAGGCTTTCACCAGCTGTAGGATAGTTTCATGATGTCTGCATTTCCAATAGATACACAGATTTTTCTTTCTCCTTTTTTGCATTTATCAATGGGATTCTCAAATAAAGGAAGCTTTCCTTTTTTTCCAGCAGTGGCTTTGATGGACCACTTATCTGACTCACATACCTCTTAATTGACTCCGTAAGGGAGAAAAAGGTGCATTGACAGGGTGATTTTTGAGGCTAGAATGACTTCCTTTCAAGTGTACTAAATATAATACAACTGTGACAAAAGAAACAGGGCCAAAATGGAGTGATTTGCCTCATGACAGCAAACCAAGACTTAATGTGGTTTTAGTCTATCCCAGGAATGTGAGGTGTATCCATCTGAAATTCACTGCTTAGCACTAGTAAAGCAATCTGCCTGATAAAACCTGTGGTTTCCTTCCTCCCCTCCCCCCCCCCCACCCAAAAAGATGTCCTGGTCTAAAATAACCCTGTCTTTTCTTTTGCTAATAAGTCCTCTGCCACACCTTTCTTCCTGCAAAACCTTCCATTTGCCAGAAGGGATGCTGTCCAGTTCATGAACTGCCTAATAAAGCCAATTAGATCTTCAAATTTACTCAGCTGAATTTTGTCTTTTAACAGAATTTAAGATACAAAATTTGTGTTTCCCTCAGGCACTCTTTTTAAAGATGTGACATTATCCATGACATTTTATTGCCACTATTTTTATTAATATGATAATAGTTTGCTTTTCTCCCTAAGGTTTCCTAGCCCTCAGTTCATCCACCTCACATCTCAAAATCCTTCCTGCTAACTAGTGATTTCCCTCAACCCAAGTCTTCATCTTCTAAATCCTTCCTTATCTCTATTTGCTCATAATACAAAAGATTAACAATTAAATTATAACATGCCTTAAGAATTTGATGACTGCTATTTACTTTTAATTTTTGAGCTGTTATATTCTTCCTTCTAAATTTTGCAGACCATTTTGTCACTTCTGTTCCAAGGCTACTTCCATGAACTGTGATTACAATCTGAAAAAGGTGTTTTAGAGAATTCAGTTATATCCTTTACTAATTCCCAGAAAAGTCACAAAGTTTTCAAGTCAAAGGATAATTGTTCTAACTGACAATACTACAAACAAGTCTAGAGTCCATCTGGCTGAATGTTTTTCCTGGTTAGAGTTTCAACAGGTTAAAAAATGATTAGTCTCTGGCAAGAGGTTCTTTAGGACATGTATTGGTTGTTTTGTTTGCTAAACATATTGGCTCTGCAGTGCTACAGAGATTAAAAAATATTTTCCTCCATCAGCTGAACCAAGACAACCTGAAAACAAGCAGGAAGCTGTTTGCTAATTTGAAAGATGGTGGTTTATAGTAGTTGTGACTTCAAACTACAAATCCCACAAATTCATTTTGTGGGAGAATTGGTGCAGGACTATCTGATACTTAGGAGATTCAAGAAAAGAGAGCCTCAACACGGGGCCCTTGTGTTGGAGTGCCTCCTCAAGGCAGGGAGGAGACTCAAGAGCCACCCCTTCTCTGAGTCCATCAATCTTTCTACCCTTTGGTTCTGGTTGGGCAGAGGGCAAAGACTAGCTGAGCTGACATCTCTGACAGTGATTTCAAATCTTCAGAAAGAGCAGTGATTTCTCCATTGTGGTCTTTTGCAAGATCGATTTCATTGCAACACCTGAGACCCTGTACTGATAAATAATCACACTCGGGCAAAGCGCAGATGCAATAACAAAAGGGGCTCATTGTAACCCTGTTTAACCACCAACACGGTCTTTCCTTAAAGGCTTCGGTCTGGCACAGTCATTCTGAGGTTTCCTATGTGGGCTGCTTCCAATGTAGAGATTTTCCTCTCTACTCTCTAACAATGAACTCCAACTCTCTCCATATTTATACCAAAGCATAGGCTGTGGGGTCTACCAGAATCACAATTGGTGAATTTATATAACAAAACCAAGCCGCTCCATTCATTCAATCATTTATTCATTCATTCATTCCACTAAAATTTACTGAATCTCTACTGAATGTCCCAGATGTTATACTACTAACAACAGATATTCGAGCACCCCATCCCCTCAAAATTAAATAGTGCCCTAGCCAGAGAGAGAGAAAAAACCTTCAATTAAACCCTTAAACAACTGAATACAAAGTTGCAAATGAGAAGTACCAGGAGGGTGCTATGAGGAAGACCCCTCTGAGGAAATGACACTTCAAACAGGATCTAAAAGATTGACCAATGTGAACTAAGTCAAAGCAGACAAGGTTTCCAGCAAAGGGAACACTGCCCGGAAAAGCTCCATGGGAAGAGAGAGAGCACAGTGTTAGCTGAAAGAAGGCTGGCAAGGGAAAGTGAGAAGGGCAAGAGGGAACACGGTGGAAGTCAATGCTGGAGCCATGTGCGGGGACCAGACAAAGCAGAGCCTATGGGCCTCCAGAAGTCTGTCTCTCCTGAGGTCAGTGGGAAGCTAATTGAGGGTTTTAAACAAAATGATGGCATAATCTGATTTGCATTTTAAAACAATTACTCAAACTGCAATGTGGAAATAAATGGCCTGGAGAGGAAGCCAGATTAGACACAACAATGTCAGTAAGAGACTCTTGTAGAATTCTAGGCAAGAGGTCATTGTCATTTGAAAAAAGCTGTTAGAGGGGATGGTAAAAAACAAAAAACTTATAAAGCAGGCTGAAGCCAAGACTCTGCCATGCGCTCTTACTGCTATGAAATCACAGCCCTTTGATTCTATCAGGGCAGGAGTTGGTGCATCCCTAATTAGACAACTAAAAACCCAACCCAATTTCAGGATCCCTTTCCTGAGATCTAGACCATCTAGAATGTCATCATTTTAATCAAGGAAAGGCTACAGAGTATCTGCTGGTTGCTACTCGTCCTTCTCCAGGAGTTCTCTCCAGTGAACCCTGCTCCAGCAGGCCGGGTGAGGGTGCTGCTTGGCCATTGCTCTTCTTCGCATGAGGGGCAGTGAGGAGTGAGTTCAGAGAATGTTCATAAATAGATTTTCATAATGACAATATTGGCAGCAGGTGACGTTGAAGACAGTACCTAATGGGAGAAATGGGAGAAGGGACTGGGTCTGTATTTACTCACCATTATTCTCCCAGAAATCAGTACATTCCTTAATAAACAGTAGAAGTTGCTCAATAAACACTTGAAGAATGAATGGTCGAATACTTGTTTTATGTAGAATCGTCATAATTTTAGGAAAGCGTAGTTTTGCTGGCAAAAGGACATACTCAGGGGGTTGACAACTCTAACAAATATGAAGGGGAATTTCTGCTGTATAAACTCTTTGTTTTATATTTAATTTCAACTCTGATTTTATTTTGTAGATTCTTGATTTAACTAAATGTTATGGCTTGTATAGAAGAACTATATTTTTTTCCTGAGTTCATAAATATCATTGGCCTTTGAGTTTATATAAATCCTCTAACAATTCCCATCTCAGGTGTCTGGAAGTACCTGTAAACTGTAGTTACTTCAGTTCTCATTGAGCTAGTGGATTCCAAAGTCTATGCCAGGCCATAACAAAAAAATAGAAAATTCATAAGTTATAGGTCTGGAATTGACAGTACTTTGTGAATATACTATCATTGGAATAGATTAGACCCCAAATGTATACAAAACCAGAGTAGATTGAACCCTAGGAAGAGAAAAATTTCAGCAAAATACCCAACGATGTATATTTTATATTTTATAAAGACCTGCTAGCCAGTGCTTTAATGATAGATACCACTTCAGGTAAAAAGATTTTTGAATTAATTTTATTTGCAACTGCCTTATTCTAAGCATTTTTTTTTAATCTTATCAAAGAGAACTCTGAGTCTAGGTAGACAGGAAAAATAAAATTTAGCAAGAAGAATTCTATGCATTGTAGTTTTCAGAGTGTCAAATGTCAGTTCTCAAAAAGCAAGTCTGCTTCCATTACAGTCAGCAGAGCTTGACCCACACCCCACCTGTTCTAAATTTCTCCACCACACATCCTATTTTTCTGACAAGCTGCTAACATATTGTCTTAATTAACAATTTGCCCAGATTCTTTCCTTCACTTAACTTCTGCTTCCTCCATACTGTCAGACACAGGAGCTAGACACAGGAGAAGACACACAGCTAGACACAGGAGAAGGCAAGAGCCTAACGTTTTTGTATTAAAGAATAAAATCTGCTTTATCAGGCCTACTTCCCCACCTCCATGTACCTCCTGAGCCCCATTCTGGGACATCTGCAGATCCAGCTTGAGCTCTGGGAAATGTGGGTCAATCCTGGCTTCAAAGGCATGTTGTGAGGAGTGGTCCCCCACAGCTGTGGGAATCAGTATCAAGTGCTTCTAGCCCTGGCTTTGAGGTGTGGCTCTGGTAACGTGGCTTCTGTCTTGTTTTCAGAACACAGCCCCAAGGTTGTCCTTCCTGGTGCCCAGCTCATACCCAGTTCCAAAACTGTACTTCAGCCTTGTTCTCAAAAACAGTCCCTAATTTTAACCCCAAGGCTGGGGACCCCCACCTTGTTCCTTTGAAGTCCTGACTTGACCACTTCTCAAGCTTCTAGAAGGGTTGGGTCCTGCCCTCTTTTCACCAGCACCTCCCGGAAGCTGCCAGTTGCTAAAACCGCCAGGCTATGGGCTCAGAATTCGAAGTCGATTGCTGTTTACACTGAATCTCCGTGTGCAGCTCCATCCTTCCTCATCCGTCATCTCTGAACTGTGAGCACTGTTGGCACATCTTGTGAGCGCTTATTAGCTTCTGGTTAGAATCTAAACACCCCTTCTGGCTACTGGCTGGACTTCCTTTGGCCCCCACAGCTAAGTTCACTCCTCTGTCCTATTCCCATCCTACCCTCCCTCCACTCCGTCAGGCAAGTCCACCCAAACTTCTCAGCCCTGCCTTTAACAGGGTATGACTAGTCAGGCCACGAGGGATGACAAGAATTTATGCTCTCGGCCATGTGGTCAAAAGATTACAAGTCAGTGGACAGAAGAAAATGAGTGAATTGACTTGAACAAATACACACATTAAGAAAATGTTCTCAGTACTCCTTTGTATCTTTTTATTTTCTGGTCACAGGAAATTTCATTGTTAATATACCTCTATAAATTAATTAAATGTATCTATCTCTATGCATCTAAGAGATCTCTAATAGAGTTAAGAAGTGCAAATGAGCATGTCGATACCATAAATAAAAACAGAGGCCTCCCGGTATGCAAACAAATGCTTAAAACTATATCAAAATAAGATGGAAATTCCTTTCTGTACCTGGGCTTTTGCCAGCAAGAAAGACCAAGACAAAGATACCAATTGAAGGGGTAAAAAAATAATGCTATACCAACTTTTTCTGCAGGAACTCACCCTGTCATGTCACCAAAGCTAAGAAGAAAATGTTATATGGAACACGAACAGCTCCTAAAAAATAGTTATCACTGCATTAGACCCACAGGATGAGATTTGACCCAGGGGTAATTGGTGTCATGCATTGTTCCCCCCAGGAAGCCTCAAGCCTGAGCATAATCAGTCTTTGTACTAAATTTTACACACTGTCAAATACTTTTAAAAAGTCTACACCATGACAAGATAAACCATTCCTTACATGTTATTTTCATTTTGTTCCCAACCATAGATAACCTGTGAATTTTCACTAGAGAAAGGTCTTGATTTGTAATTATTTTCTAAGTTTGACAGACAAGGCATCTAATAGTTTATCCTCAGCCCCTCTCTGGGCCAAGTCCATTGCACTACCTCACTTCTAACCCTTTGCTCTCCTTTGCTACACAGACAACAGGTATTTGGACATCTGTTAGGACCTATTCTCCTCATCTCAGTTACAGAGCACTTTGAAGAAGAGTGGATATTAAGTCATTGTTCACACATGCGGTCTTAATTCACTGGAAATTAATAATTTACCTCACACTGCACTTTGAGTTTATCATAATTATTTTCCATCTATAATGATGCAAATGTGAAACTGGCAGAGTCTCTAGCATTGTTCATTACTACTTTATATTTCCCTGAATCCCAGACTCGGGAGGCGGGTCTCTTCTCACCGTTAGCTGGCCTGGAGAATTGTATTTCACCCATTTTCTAGTGACGTTTTTCTCCTCATCAGTTCCTGGTAGTACCAAAATGCCAAGGAAATACTTTTCTGCCATAAATGCTTTAGCAGATAATAAGAGTAACATTATTATATGTTTGTACAGTGAGTTCATTCCAAAGCACTTTTACATGCATAATCTCATTTTAGCTTTGTTTCTCCTAATAACACTGAAATCTAAAAACCAGGTATTAACTGTCTTAAATTGATCAATTATAAAATTCAGGCTGAAACAGTTACATTACTTGTCTGGGATCATACATGTCATCATAGAAAAGCCAGGTCTAAAACCCAGATCTTCAGACTCCATTCCCTACATAGTTCTCTAATGCTGGCATCTGGCTAAGACTGATAGAGTAAATGACCTGAATTATTGAATGATAGTGAAACCATTTTCCAGAGTCTTATAATGAAGAAGCAGTGAGCAAGGAATGTTTTTGCTTTCCTTTGAAAACCTAGATTTCTACATTATAGATGTCTAAATAACATAACTGGTCGTATTTGTCCTTTTAATGTGGACCACTAGGAAGCTCAAAGCCAACGGAAACTATTGTGTTGTATAGGATCTTATAGCCTGCATATCTACACTCTATTTTTTCCTCTTAAAAAGCTACAAAAGAATTTTCTTCAATTCTAAGAGTATTCATATAAGAGAGGTGAAAAACCTTCAAATGTTTCAGGGTGACTGGGTGATAAAAATAAACAACTGATGCACTAGAACCCACGTCTCTGAAAAAACAACAATAAAACTTCTGAAACCAGACAGCCCCAGTTCCATAACCCAGCCCTTCTACCTTCCTGCTCTAGAACCTTCAATAAGTTATGTAACCCTTTTCAGTCTCGGTTTCACCCATCTATGGAAGACAATAATGAAAACCACACAGAGTTGTTGTGTGGATGGAGTGATTAACATGTAAAGAAATTGAGGCAGATAGTACAGGTCGACATATGTAGTGCATCTGCCTAGAGCTGAAATACTGAAAGCCCCAGCCTCTCTTGCAACTACCCCTGCCCATTCGAGCTAGTCCTGACCAATGACACATCAACAGGAGTCTGTCCATACTTCCTCTTCTGTTTCTTCCCTCTTTCTACTGGAATCCTGGACCAAAACCAGAGATTCTTTTGCCACTAGGATGTTTGAGCAGGAAGACAGGGGTCTGGGAGCTTGATGGCACTGTGTATTTGTCATCCAGCCCTGAAGTGCCCACCTCCTAATTCATTATTGCTTGAGATAAATAAGCACCTGTTTGGCTAAGCCGCTGTGTCAGGATTCTGTTATAAAGTAGCCAAACAGTAGCCTGACAACATGAACCTTGTACATGCTTAACAAAGATTATTTGTTAATAATCTTTAACAAACATTAGTCCTCTTAGTTATCTTCTATTCAAAAAGATACATAGTTAGGAAAATGATTACAACAATATTAATAAATTAAAAGGCAAGCTACTAAATGCTGTAGATCATATAGTATGATCCAAATTTCCTTGGGTTGGGTGGAGGGAGCATATCCCTGTTGTGAGACTCAGGGATATTCAGGAGCTCAGAGGATTCATTTTAACAAAGCCACTTTGACAAAACTACTTCAAAATTTCCTGCTGGGTTTTTTAAGGGCCAAGAGCACTGTAAGTCCAGGCCAAGTGGAACATGTCAGGGACCTTATGGTGACCAGAGGAGCTGGAAATGAGTGTCCGTTTGGGATGCATTAATGATGTTTTGTGATTCTTTACATATGGCCTTGGGTGGCTATTCTAAGGGAAAATGATTAGTCTCGTTTGTGATTTACATCACATGACTACTCAGCACAATGTGAGAGAATGATGAGCCAACCGTGTTTTTACTACACCAAAAGGAAATATATTTCAAATTATATCAGCACAGATGTGGTTTCTAACCTTCCTGCTATACCCTCGCTCATTTCTAAGAAAATGTATGCTCTTTCCGAGCATAAGTGTTTTAGACCAAAATAGCATTTATTCAGTAATATCTACAGATATGGCACTGTGCAGAATTCAAAGGGACAGTTCCTGGCAAAGCAAGAAGGAGCAGACCCCAACCCAGGGGATGGGGAGAGTCGCATAGTGGGAGACCGTCATACTGTCCCCTCCAAACACACACAGAATATTCTAGGAAACCTATGTGAGGGTTAACATTCTGCCCTCATGCCTGATAATATTTAAGAAATATTTCACTAAAATATAGTTATACAGCCATTTGGAAAAAGTTGCCTCGATACGTGCTGCCTGGTCTCCATAGGCAGGCAAGGGCGCTGCAGTTGTCCAGCCCAGGTGCGATGCAGAAAGGGGGCCCTTGGCAAACACGAGCAGCTGGAAGTGAACATCTGCTACAGAAGCACTGCACTGAGTACAAAACTAAAAAATGGTTCTTGTTATTCAAAAGCTCACAAGAGAAGCTTTGTGAGATCAGCAGAGAAGGACTTTAAGAGAACTGTAACAAGTTGTTACATAGATAACTTCACATGAGACAGAGCTAAATAAATTTGATAACGAAGCTATGGTTTGTATGGGAGGCCCAAATAAGAGCTACTAGTTGTAACTGAGGAGATTCCGTGTGTCATCTCAAACTGCCCACCTTCTCAAACAGACCCTCCTGGACCCCTCCGGACCCTCCCCCACTGTCAGGACCTGCTCACTCTCCACAACACACTGAGCACCTTGGATAGCATGTTGGCAGCCACAACAACAGAGACAACAAAACAGTGCATGAAAGTAGGCAAAAGAATGAAAACAGTAATAATGACGACTAATGTATATTGAGCATTTGGGGGGAAATGTAATACTATATAATTAAAATAAATATATTAAAATATATAATTAAAGGTACCATATAAAATTATACATCTGAGTCAGAGCCTGAGTGATACGGCATGATTTTGCTGAAACTCCGGGAAAGGGTCTAGAGCCCTACCACCCTGAACATGCCCAATCTCGCCTGATCTCGGAACCTAAGCAGGGTTGGGACTGGTTAGTACTTGGATGGGAAACTCAGGGAAAGAAGGGACACTTTGTTTAAATGACAACATGTAGCCCAACCCACTCACTTGCTTTTCTGCCTAATTGGCACAGACACAACTTCTTCCCAGGAGAAACATGAAGGAAGCATACCAATCAACTGGCAACTTAGCATCCAGTCTCAAACTAGAAATATTTCACTAAGAAGTAACAGTGTGGTGAGAGAATGGGGATATACTCTGTCCTTCTTGGTGATGCAAACTGATTTTCCAGGATTTTTGTACATTAATTTGTCATTTCAGAATCTCACCAGAAAAATACACAACTATTCTAAAAATCTACTCATTGAACTGATTCAGCCATTTGTGTTGCCTGCATGCACACATACAGTGATGGAATAACTTCTGCTTCCTAAGGAAAAAAGGATTTGTTATCATCAGTAAATGATTCCTTGGTCTTTCAAATGGCACAAGAGGCACAGAGTTCTGTGCATGCACTTAAAAAGGAAATGTTTCCTGCTATCCTCCTGCTGCAACTGACAGATAAGATGGGAAGCTAGTTTGTGTTTCTTTAACCGTCTCTTTTCTTCAAATCTGTCTTCCAGCACAAAGTTAGAAGTCAGTTTGTATGACCAAAAGCCCTCATGTATACAAAGCCTATTTTGGATTTCTTTAAATTTTTTTTCCATTTGATGAGCTGTTAAAGCGATTGCTTCCTTATCTCTTCTTCAATTTGTAGCGAGTTGATATCAGGTTTTGAACAAAAAGGCTACTGTGGATTGTCTTGCTCACCCTCTAGTTCATCTTTTTTCTACCTCCCTGCTGAAGTTTGATTTAAAAACTGCCTTTCCTGGACTGCTAAACTACTCTTGTTCCAGACGCAAATTAATCGTACCTACTAGATGCACTTGAGGGAGATTTGGAAAGAAGGGGTGAGTTGGAACCCGTCTTCCTGGCCCTGGTTCTGTTGGAGGCAGTCTTGGCCACACTAACGGCAATGGCAACTGGGGTTTTCTAATCCCTAAAGCACAGTTACTGTGGTAGGTGCCTGAACTACGTAATTCCAGGAGCCACCTTCTAACTCCCACGTCTCCATTCTTCTAATGATTTTTAAGTGCCTAATTCCCAATATGAAATATATTTCTGTGAAAAATACCTAGGAAGACATCTGTTCCTTGCCTTACACCTTCACTAATATAATTATATTCTTCATTTCCCCATCTGAAGATGCAAGCAAAACAACATTAATACCTAACACTCACAAAATGCTTTGTAGTTTACAAAGTACATGCACATGAATATCTACATAAATCCTAACCTCAACTCTGAGAGGTGGTGGGGCGGGCTGCTCCCTCCATTGTACAGACGAGAAAGCTAAGTCTCAGTAGAGTTAGGTGACTTAGCAAAGCATTTCCTTAGTAAGAAACGGAGACAGAACTCAATTCCACATTTTATGACTGTTTTTTTCTCTTTAAACTGTAGCTGACATCAAAAGGATACTAGTTTTAGGTATGCAAACCAGTGATTTTGATTCCTAATCATGTCCTTTGACACTAGAAAGCCTCCTAAGGGCAAATGAAAAAGAATAAGCACATGAACACTGGTAATGATTAAGCCTTCTATTTCCTATGGAAAAATAAAAATTAAAAAATAACTTACAAGTACACTCATTTTAGTGCTTTTACATTAAATCAGAATAAAACACCTAAGGACGAAATAGAAAATATGGGCTATTTCATAGAGTGTGACTTTGGATCTAGGAAAGCCGGTGCCTCAACTTTGTAGGATCCCTCCTTTGAAGACTTTTTGCTGTTAATACAGACACACAAAAGGTTGCATCCCATTTTCCAACTCTGACCCCGGATTGTCTTTCTGCACAACCATCTGGCCAAACCAAGAGTGGGTGGAAGATTCGGGAGGCCAAGACTCTTTTCTCCATTTCTCCCTAATGGCAACTTCACCTAAGATCTATCCCCTCTCCAACCTGGGCTCCCCAAAAGAAAGATTTCCTTTTTCCCAGCTTGCTATGTAGATATAATTTATTTTTTTTATAATTTAGTAAAACATTTTATTTCAATGCTCAAGAAACCAAGAAGAAAAGCATTAAGTAGGCAGAGCTTGTTTGGGACAACTTGAAGAGTGGTCAAATGCTTTCTCCCCATCTCCACCACCCCTCCACTTCTTATCAGTAGTCTAACCACGGCGTGAAGGCTCAAGAGCTCTAAGAAGCAAACTTTTGACCATGTGGTCCCCACTCCCTGAGAACATCAGCCTGAAGAAAACACAGGACTGCAAATCTTTGAGATCATTCCACAGCCAAGCTCAAAATACTGGAACTCCACAATTCCCTGTTCTTGCTTCCTGCAGTCTCATATGACTGAAATCAGAAAGGGTAGGAAAACTATTACTTTATAGCATCTTAATCCTGCTCTTGCATCAAAACATTATGTGATTCCTTCACAAAAAAAAAACTATAAAGAAAAACATTTAAAATTAAGAAGAGAAGGAAGATAAAAAGAAGTAGATCTGATTAGACAAATTTAATTATATCTTTCCTATAAAATCAAGACATGCAAGAAACTATATGGAAAGGCAACAAGCTCTATACTAACCTGGGGGAAGAGAGAATAAGTTGAATTATCAATGGTGAATGAGTATAAAAACTCCCCATCATACCACATGCTCTTCCCCATGGGAGAATTCATTTTAGTCATAGCAAAGAGATGGGCGGGGTCACAGCAGTCTTCCATCTGTTTCCTAGGAGAGAAAATAGAGAGAAAAAAGAACAGCAGGTTAAGTGAGCAGCAGGCTCATTCACTTGTCATTCCCACAGAGATGTGCAGCCTTATCTCAGTGCCAGCTCACAAAAGCATCTATGTCTCCAGGGTGATTAGACTACTATTAATTCATTCTTCCAGCCACCAGAATGCATGACTGGAATTTTTCATAATAAAAAGAAGTTTAAGAAAAACACATCAGCTCTCAGATGCAGGTGAAACATATCCAAAGGTAGAAATAATCATCATAATTGCATATTGATTGATTGATTGATTGATTTCAACATCCAGTTCCAGAAGGTGGCTAACTGTGGAAACTGTTCAGATATTCAGCTATAGCAGAAATGAATCTTATGGTGATTTAGCAATCAGATAGTTCGGTTCAGTGAGGAGGGACTTTACAGGAGCCATGTGGAGCAGAGAATGCACACAGGGGTCCAAAAGAGGGTGCACTCCCCATCTAGGGAGAAGGTTAAAGAACAATGCCAGGGAAGCTTAAACATAGAAACAAAATGAGATGGGTGATGTGATTTCAGACACTAGTGAAGCAACCTGCCTTCTAATTGGTAAACCTCATGGGGCCTTTCAGTTCTCATTGTGTCTGAACTCTCAGCAGTGCTCAACACAGTTGAGCACCATGACCTTCCCAAAGGTCTCCTCACTCCCTTAGTGTCTAGAACACCAGGATTTCCTGAGTGACCTCACCTTTCTGTGCAGGCTGCTCCTCTACTTGGCCCTCCCATGTAAGCTCTGATAATGTTCTTCAAGCCAGTCTGTATATTCTCCTCTAATCAAAAGCTTGTCAAAAACCAATGCCACTTACTCACTGAGCTTTCCTGAGTGAAAGAGCGTACTCCCCAGTCCCACCTCTAGAAGGACCTGCTGACATAAACCACTGCTGAATGACAACCCCAAAGAGACATGCTTGCTCAGCCATCTTTGCTGCCCATGGAACAAAAGCTTAGAGCTGAAATGGGATGGGAACATGGAGCACTGGTCAAACCCTGGCTCTGCCATTTGCCAACTCCATAACTGGAGAATGTTACTGGGCTTCAGAACTGGCTTCAGAGACTGCTTCTAAGAATTCATTGAGAATGTGCAGGTGGAAAACAGAGTAAAAGTTCAGTACAGGTTCAATAACCCCAGCCTCATTGTAGAGATGAATAAACTGATTCAGTGCTAGGCCACAAAACAAGTCTCAGCAAATTCAAGAAGACTGAAATGGACTAAGTATCTTCTCTGACCACACTGGCATGAAACTAGAAATCAGTAACAAGATAAAAACTAGACAAATCATGAACACATTGAAATTAAACAACACTCTACTATACAATCAATGAATCAAAAAGAAATTAAAGGGGAAATAAAAAAAGTGTATTGATACAGCCCTGACTGGTATGGCTCAGTGGGTTGGACATCGCCCTGCAAACTGAAACCAAAAGGGCATTGATACATTCCCAGGCAGGGCACATGCCTAGGTTGCAGGCCAGACACCCGGTTGGGGGCATGAGAGAGGCAACTAACTGATGTTTCTCTCACACACTGGTGTTTTTCCCCCTCTATTTCTCCCTCTCTTCTTCTCTCTAAAAACAAATAAATAAAATCCTTTTTAAAAAAGTTTATTGGTATTAACAAAAATGAAAATACAACCTACTAGAACTTGTGGGATGTAGCAAAAGTAGTTCTAAAAAAAAAGTTCATAGCAATAAATGCCTACATTAAGAAGCAAGAAAGATTGCAAATAAACAACCTAACTCTGCACCATAAACAATTAGAAAAAAAAGAACAAAGTGAGCTGAAAACTGGCAGAGGAAAGGAAATAATATAGATTACAGCAGAAATAAACATAATAGAAAACAGAAGAACAATAGAAAATATCAACCAAAGTAAGATTTGGTTATTTGAAAAGATGAACAAAATTGACAAACCTTTAGGAACAACCAAGGAAAACAGAAAAAGAACCCAAACCAACAAAATATAAATGAAAAATGAAACTTACAAATGATACCACAGAAATTCAAAGGATCACAAAAGGCTGCTTTACCAATGATGAGCCAACAAACTGAACAATCTAGAAGAAATGAAAAAATTCCTAGAAACACAGTTTACCAAGACTGAATCAGGAAGAAATAGTACTAATAAGGAGATTAAATCAGTAATCAAAAATCTCCCAATAAAGAAAAACCCAGGAACAGATTGGCTTCACTGGTGAATTTACCAACATTTAAATACAAACAAACACCAATCCTTTTCAAACTCTCCCAAAAAAATCAAAGAGGAGGAAACACTCCCAAACTCATATTATGAAGCCAGCATTATCCAGATGCCAAAACAACAACAACAAAAAGATACTACTAAAAAAAAAAAAAAAGCACAGGACAAAATCCCTCATGAATATAGATGCAAAAACGCTCAGTAAAATACTAGCAAACTGAACTCAGCAGCACATTAAAAAAAAATCATACACCATGGTCAAGCAGGATTTTTCCCTGGGACGCAAGGATTGTTCACCATATGCAAATCAACCAATGTGATAGACACTGGTTAGAAAGAAAGGAAAGAAGATATGATCATCTCAATAGACACGAAAAAAAAATTTACAAAATTCAACATCTATTTAACATAAAAAAAACACTTTAAAAATCACGCATAAAAGGAAAATACCTGAACATAATAAAGGCCACATATGACGAGCCCACACTGAACATCACACTCAATGGCGAGAAGTTGAAAGCTCTTCCTCTAAGGTCAAGAACAAGACAAGAGTTCCCACTCTCGCCACTCTTAACACAGTCCTAGAAGTCCTAGCTAGAGCAATCAGGGAAACGAAATGCATCAGAACTGGGGAAAAAAGAAGTAAAATTGTCTCTATTTGAAGATGGTGTGATTTTTATATCAATAAAATCCTAAAGACTCAACCAGAGAACAATTAGGTCTCGTAAGTGAATCCAATAAAGCTGCAGAATGCAAAACTAACATACAAAAACAAGTAGTGTTTCTATATACTAACAACAAATTCTCTGAAAATAAAAGAGAAATTGATCCCATTTACAATAGCATCAAAAACAATAAGATGCTTAGGAATAAACTTAACTAAGGAAGTAAAAGATCTCTATTCTAAAAACTGCAAGACATTAATGAAAAAAAAATACACAAATAAATGGAAGGGTATCCCATGTTCATGGATCAGAGAAATTAATATTGTCAAAACGGCAATACTACCAAAAGCCACCTACAGATTTGTGAAGTCGACCTAAGTAGGGCAACTTTAAAGTGGAGCCGCAGCAGCACAGGAAATGCAGTCACTAACATTGCAATAGCTATGTGTGGTGTCAGGGGGTAGTCGATACAGCAGGGGAACACTTTGTAAAGCACGTGATTGTCTAACCACTACACTGTACACCTGAAACTAATACAAAATAATATGGAATGTAAACAGCTATTTAACAAAAAAGTTTAAAAAAATAAAAGAAATAAAACTCACTTGAGTTAAAGGGCTATAGAAACGTGAAATAGTAATCACTATCAGTTAAAGGAAATGGAGAGGTTAATACTTAGATTCTTTCAACATGCACTTCTTCTTGTCTCTTTAGAACACTGCCTGGAAAACATATGCCCCTCAGGGTTTTTATTCATCTCTCAAATTTAATGTAGCAGTGTTGGCAGACAATAGATTGCCACCTGTTTTTGTAAATAAAAAAACCCTACCATATATCAATTATTTCTCAATAAAACTTAAAAAAAATTCCCTGGGTTTCCCGCGCCTACTGTGGACCCTGACATCCAGACCCCTCCATGACCTATCTGTCCTCTTTATCATAAGTCTCCACCTCGGTGACTTAACTAAGGCCACATGGTGGCAGAGCTCAGATTTAAACCCTGATCTAACTCCAGGGATCTTGGTCTTAACCAATGTACTCAATGGCCCTATTACTGTATCCTACTTGAACCTTGTGTGTTTCCAGGGCTACCTCCCTCACTGCCCCTGATGGCAGGGACTGTGTCTGGTTCATCAGCTAAAAAATGGTTTATACAAAGATGTTCTTATTAAGGGTGGTCTAGATAATTTGGACAAACTATCAAAAACAATTAGAGGTTCTGGCTGGGTAGCTCAGTTGGTTAGAGCATCGCCCCGATATGCCAAGGTTGCATGTTTGATCGTGAGTCAAGGCAGACAGAAGAATCAATCAATGAATACATAAATAAGTAGAACAAGTCAATGTTTCTCCCTCTCTCTCTCTTTCAAATTAGTAAATTTAAAAAGAATTAGAAAAGCTGGACAAAAAACAAAATCATTTTGAGAGCATCTGAGAACTAACAAGGAGTAAAAAAAAAAAAAATGAGGTCAAGATCCAGGAAAATAAAGAAACTCAGAAAGGGCAGTCCCACATTGAGGACCACTTTGTTAGCAAGGGCATCTGGTGGTGGTTCTAGAGGAGGCAGCTGAATGGCTGAAAAGCTGAGCAGAATTTCCAAAAGACTTGTGGAACTAGTGACATAAAAACTGGAGTTCAAAGCATGTCAAGGACATGTCACCCTGATAAAATCCCTTAGCTTTTTGATTGGTATAAATACCTTAAAAGTATGTGTATGCTAGAAATAGAACTGCCCTTGAAGGAACTGAAGCCCCACTTTGTATGATCTCAATCTCTGACTGGACTGAGATCATTCAATTATGCCCCTCGCTGTCTGAAGATAACGTCATCTGAGTCCTCAACTGTCTTCTCAACTTTCAGAAACAATGTCTGGCACATAATTAAAACTACCCACATGTAACAAAGAAACAAGAAAATATGATTACAAATTAAGAGGAACAATAGAGAATAGGCACAAAGCAGGGATAAATATAATGAAGTTTTCAGACAGAAATATTAAAATAATTGTGCTTAATATGTTTGAGGAAACAAAAGACCGTGAATTTTAGCAAACAAACGGAAGCTGAAAAACCGAGAAACATAGGAAGAGGCCATCTGTAAATATTTGTTGAAAGGAAAGGCCAAGTTGATTTACCTTGTTCAATGACCTTCAACTAGTAGACTCTGACCCCTGTGGCGGACCAAGGAAAAATCTTGGGCAATGCACCATCCTGATTCAGAGCATGGCCCCTGCAGCCA